>JAVTVY010049437.1:0-22748 GCA_036873755.1 Hanleya hanleyi
CACATGTAAGCTTATTTTCTGGTACAAACGGTAAGCCTAAATATATCGACGTTCTGCCAGATTCTAAGAATAATGAACTCGTTGATTTGATATATACAATTGTATACACCGAACCATCTTGGTGTTTGATTGCTTGTTGGGGTAGATCAGTAAAACTGCCACATTCCAGATTTCCTAAGAGACCAGAAAATACCGGACTGACTGGGGTTGCCAACTCCATAACAATATGTAAACACTCGTCCAGATTACCCACAATAATTTATGATCGCTGCTTATATTCCTCGTATTCTACCTTTCATTTATATCACCTTTAAGTCAAACACGTCAAGATTACTATGGTGCGTCAAGTGTGTACAAATATTTGTAGAGAACCTTCCAAGCGAAACTAAAGCTTTCATGCTAAATTATTTTTCTACGTTTCAGAGATCCTCCATTAAGTGTGCTCTGTTGAATGGTACAAATGTACTAGATACATGTCTATGTACTTGATATCGCCCTGATTCTAGATATTCTACGTTTTTGTTAAAATTGTGAAGTTAAAGTCTGTCCATTTTAATTAGTCGTCTACTTTGAAGCTTGTCAGAAATCATTAGTTAAATAATTTTCTTTTTTGCAGTCAGTAGAACAAACTGAACTTTACAAAATGACTACCATTTATTCATGCTATCGATAATATATCACGCTTGAAATAACTTTGTATAGTTCTCTCCATATAATACTTCAGTACAGTTGTATCATAATGCATTCATGCCTACTGTCACAAAGGTCATTGGTGCCGTATGAAGTAATAACAGGCGGTCCCATTCGCAACTTCTCGGGGATCTCCGGTTTGAGATGTCCCTCGAATGCCATTGACGCCATATTGGACTAGAGTGTGGTCATGTGACTTCGGTCTGTCAGGGAACTGTCAGTGACGTCACGGGAATTATATTTTGCCAATACGTGGCGTGTGTACCATTTAAACTGATGGTTTTTTATTGAAACGTGCTTCGAATGAAAAGAATAAACAGTTTTTAGAATATCTGACGTAAATCAGAGACTCGCAGGGAAATATTTGCTGGTCGGGGATTAAGGCTTCCGCGAGAGTGATTGGGCTTCGGAGCCATGCGTATCAAACCGTTCCGGCGCGTCACATCTGGAGATTCATAGGAAATTCATGTTGTCGTCCCCCGAGCGTAGAATCAGTCCCCTTCGTAGATTTCCGCTCGGGAGTTCCGAATGAGGCGGTCCGTGGGAGTGTCGCTTATATCCCATCCCTAGTGAAATTGCCAAATGATAAACCGCACGCACCGCTATGACCGTACACGACATTGTTGAACTTTGCGCTAGTAAACACGAATAAATTATGACGCCGCCCTTTATAATTGAGCCACGGTACATGAAACAACTGTACTGGAGATTTATACGGAGAGAATTACAAAGTTATACCAAGCGTGATATATTATCGATATCACGGAATACTGGTAGTCATTTTGTAGAGTTCAGTTTGTTCTACACGCTGCAAAAAAAAGAAAATTTATGCAGAGTTAACTATTGATTTTTTACAAGCTCCAAAGTAGACGACAAATTAAAATGGACAGACTATAGATTCATCAAGTTTAAAAAAGCCTAAATGGAGAGTTATCTATACACTTGGAAAAAAGTTAAGCACCCCCTAATATAATGACTAATAACACACAGATGTTAAGGTTTAGCCTGTGTCTGGTGGTAGGTATGATAATAATGATGATCCAACAAATGTTGACGAACGTCCTTCATGGAAAGTGACACGAAAAAATATCATGGGAAGCATGTGGAAAAGGGAACTCACGAATTTTCCCAATGGAGTTTGTGCACGCCCCATATTTCGGTATTTAATGTGCATGGGTTGCAATATTCAATCATTATCTGTCACCAATGGCACGAAGAAGGATATCAGATGCACAGAGATGGTACATTATTGGTATGCCTTCAACTGGTATGTCCTTTAAAGCAATTGGTCGTCAACTCAATATCCACTACACAGTTACCAGCCGTCTGGTGAGAAAATACAGGGAAACCAATGAGGTGATGGACCATCCACGTTCCGGACGACCCCGGGTGACATCACAACGTCAAGAAAGGGCACTTCTGAGGCTAATTCGTCGAGATCCATTCGCCACAAGTACTGTTCTGAAGAACCTCTGGTCAGGAATCGCCTAAAAAGTGCCAGGTATCGGTCCAGAAGGGTCATCAAGCGTCCTCTCCTGAGTGATCATCACTAACGTGTACGTTTGGCTTGGTGTATAGCACGACACCGCTGGAATCTGAGGAGTTAACGAAGAATTCATTGGTCGGATGAAAGCCGGTTCCTTCTTCATGTATACCGATGGGCGTGTGAGAGTTTGGAGGCAGCCAAAATACAGCCTATACACCAAGAAACATCAAACCGACAGTTGCCTTTGGTGGGGGTTCAGTAATGGTGTGGGGCTGTGTCTCTCATTACTGTAAGCTTGACATGGTAACAATACATGAGAATCTGAGTGGCGAAGTAGTAATATAAGCGTCAAAAAGGTCTCCTTTTGCCGGGGGAGGTAACTCTTGCATCCGACAGGGGGCGCCACCAGCTCAAGGCATGTACTAACATGTTATGGATTGCATCAGCATTGGCTGTGTGCCAAGTTTTGACCACTATAGTTCGGTTAACCTTTGACATTTGTATTCCTCCGCGGTGATGCGGTCATGTCTGGCGGTGATGCGGTCGCCTCCGCGGAGAAAAAGTAGTCCCCAGAAAACAAATACGCTGCATGGTCCGATTGGGTCGTATGAGGTATCAATGTGAAGCATTCGTGAAGGGACATCTGATGGACTGGGTGCGGGGTTGAAATAGCGTCATTCTGCGCATGCGCGGCGGACCAAGGGTATGGAAATAGACGTTTTGGGGTCTAGGGGAGCCACTAATGGTTCGATTGGGTCATATGAGGTATCAATGTGAAGCATTCGTAAAGGGGCATCTGATGAGCTGGGTGCGGGGTTGAAATATCGGCATTCTGCGCATGCGCGGTGGACCAAGGGTATGGAAATAGACGTTTTCGGGTCTTTGTGGGCCACTAGTGGTCCCATGGAGTCGAGTGAGGTATCAATGTGAAGCATACATGAGGGGGCATCCGCCGGAGGGGTCTGGGGTTGGAATAGCGGCATTCTGCGCATGCGCAGACAGGGAATTGTGGGAAAAGGGTATGGAAATAGACGTTTTGGGATCGAGGGGTGCTCCTAATGGGCCGATGGAGTCGTATGAGGTAACAATGTGAAGCCTATGTGAGGGGGCATCTGACTGGACTAGCGGCTCGGGCGTTGTCGCCATTCTGCGCATGCGCAGACAGGGAATTGTGGGAAAAGGGTATGGAGATAGACGTTTTGGGATCTAGGGGAGCCACTAATTGTCCAATTGGGTCAAGTGAGGTATCAATGTGAGGCATTCGTGGAGGGGTATCTGATGGGCTGGGTCTGGGGTTGAAATATCGGCATTCTGCGCATGCGCGGTAGACCAAGGGTATGGAAATATACGTTTTCGGGTCGAGGTGGACCACTATTGGTCCTAGGGAGTCGTATGAGGTATCAATGTGAAGCATACATGAGGGGGCAACCGACGGGTGGGTCTGGGGTTGGTATAGCGACATTCTACGCATGCGCAGACAGGGAATTGTGGGAAAAGTGCATTGCAGTGAACGTTTTAGGATCTAGGGGAGCCACTATTGGTCCGATGGAGCCGTGCGTAGGGTCGCCTTTCATTTCAAGCGGTAGTAATTTACTGTTCATAGATCGCCATGGCTGTTTTCCTGATGCGGGAACGCATTTCGGTGTACGCCTGTTGTAAGTTATCCTGTCCCGCGTCCTCGATCGCTTCAGCGTGAGTATTGATAGCTGCTGTCACAATACGATCCCAGAAGGTAGGATCTGCCTCACTTTCCTGGGATGTAGGCTGACTATCTGAGGTCATGCTCTCAATATCAGTAGATAGACTGTCAAAAATCTTGGATTCGGTATCAGTCGATACACTCTCATCGATCTCTGTATCAGCATCCGATTCAACGGACTCCTCGGCGTCTTCAATCCCATGTATATTTTTCTGGTGTCGCATCATATCGTAATGTCTGTTGAACAAGTATAAGCCATGTTGACGGTTGAACGTCGACTGTGCGTGTTTTGGAAATACACTCGCTTTCATAGACAGTAACGCCCGCCAATGCCCACTGTTACGCCTTAACGCCCAATATGTACGCCCTGACGCTCGTCTCAACGCTTTAACACACTTTCTTAACGCTTTAACGTCGTTTAATGATGCGTTCAAACATATGTTGCTTTTGTGCTATTGCTCTGACATACGCCGCTTTCCAGTTCATGCCCGAGGTTTTCAACATCGACGCTGTTCTTTCGATTTCCATATGGATTGGGTCCATGTGCTCGGGTGTGTCCTGGTAGAATAAAGCGGCTGTCAGCTGAGATTTTTTAGCCTCTCGACCATACGACAACAGTGTCTCGATGTAGGCTCGATAGGGGTACGTGTTGGTCGAATCACTGATGAGTTTGTCGCTGAGAAAAATATCCACCTGTTGAAACATCGAGTGTAGCCAGAGATTCGTCGGACCCACCGTTGCAGCTTGGATGATTCTGGTGCCTTCCCCATTGACCACCTTGGCTTTCACATACAAGTATGTATGGGCTAAATCCACATAGGCCGTATCCGCATTACTGATGGTGAACTCGATGGGTCCGGTTTCGTTGATGCTGGAGAGCGGGAGATGCTCCACCCATAATCCTTGTTCGACACTGGTCTGTGTGGGCGGCACGGTCCACAAATCAAATTCACTGTTGGTGGAGGGACAGGACTCGGCGTGGATCAAGGACATGTTTTAAGAAAAGATATCCTGGGTCTTCGATGTGCGTCGTCGCTGGGTCGGTCGTCCACTGGTGCGTGGTCTCGGTGGGTCAGCTCTTTTATTACCTACGGTGCGTTGTGCTTTGGCCACCAAGATGCCTCCCGCTTCTTTGGCCCGCCGTTTCAAGGCTTCTTTGGGTGCCGTAGCCCCCAAGACATCACCGGCCACTTTCACTCCACTGCGTACCGCTTGTTTGCCGATTGCTTTCACCCCACGCGTCACCAAGGGCAGGAACGTTTTGACGATGCTGCCGAGTATGTTCCCCAGTCCATGTCCTCGTTGCATGCGTGCACCGCTAAAGACCGGAAAGCCACCCCCGGCCTGTTGGGCATAATAGTCGGCATAGCTGCGTGCAACGCACTCGTAAGGTACTTTCATTATGCAAAGTGGGGAGCACGTGCTTGTCGAAAATGAAGTGTCAGCACCACTTTTCCTCGTTCGAATGCCACCGGTCGCCCCGTGTCATCTCTTATATCCACCGTGATCGTGTTGATGTCGGTTTGTCGTACGGGCAAGTAGAGCATGTGGTTGAAACTGTGGGTGACTTGATCTCCATACCTCTTTTTAATGGGGACCACCCGTAACAGAGGTGTGTTGATATCGCCCACGATGTGGTTGTCGACGATGTGGTTGTGGAGTCCGTACATACCCGACTTCATATCCATCGGGATCTGACCATGGTCCTCGGATGGACCCGTGTAGGTCGCGTGAGCGAGACCCAGCATTTGCTGTAGGATAAGACTCAGTACGACACTCACGTTGGCGGTGAGGAGGATCTGTGCCTTGTCGTTGTGTGCGTTGTAATCGAAGTCCACGTGATTCTTGAAGGGAAAGGATTTGATGGGTTTTGAAGTATTCGTGACCTCCCGTAGAGCCTTATAATGCAACAGTCTTGACAGCCCACCCATGAACTCCTTGGGGGTATTGGCCTTCGGGGAGGGTGAGTCGGGTGTTTTTGCCTTCGTAGGTCACCTCGTACCACACTTCATTGGCTCGCACGCTGTACCACGAGTAAAGGTATTGGATATCCACGAGGCCACATTCCCAGCGCCCAGGTAACTGCAACGGTTGCGGTAAATGGGTCACGTACTTGGCCAAGGTGTTGTCAGGAAACACATCCAGCGAACTGTTACTGGGTAGGGTGAGGTAAGCTGTCCTGCTGCTGCTGTTGGTTTTAATAGGTGTTCCAGGCCTTGGGCGGTTGTGTCCGGCGTCGTGTTCGTCGCGTTGACTTGCTACGTGTCACGGCTCTGGAGATGTGGGGTGTCCTGATCGAGGGTGGTTTTTTAAAGGTCTGAAAAGAAGGTGCCCGTTGTGGTGTTGGAGTTTTGGGGGGTGACTCCGGTTCCCAGTCGGCTTCCCAAGAAGGTAGTGGACCACTCGGCGATTGCTGGGTTCGCTGCATAAAGGCCAAGCGGTGGGGGTTCCCCACCAATTCCTGTGGTACATGCATGTCTTTCAAGCCTTGAGCGAAGGCCTCCCATCCTCGAAGATCCGTGTGCGACCTGCGTTGACGCATCAGGTCATTCACTAAATCCGTCATGTGGGTCCCCGGGACCACCTGATTCTGTACCAGGAGTT
Organism: Hanleya hanleyi; assembly: GCA_036873755.1. Lineage (NCBI taxonomy): Eukaryota > Metazoa > Mollusca > Polyplacophora > Lepidopleurida > Hanleyidae > Hanleya > Hanleya hanleyi. The sequence continues at coordinate 6,480 of JAVTVY010049437.1, forward strand.
CGCCTTTATCATTCCAAGTCATGTTAGGATTCTGTTTCATCCGTTGTAATACCAGGCCAGCTTGTTTCTTGAATGATGCAGGTACACTCTTCAGCACTTCGTCTTCCACCCACTGTGGGGCTGTGGGGGCTACCCCACCCGGCTGTTGGAACGGTGCTGAGGTCGGCGGTCTGTCACGTGGTGGTGGTGGTGGTGGTGGTGCTGTTGCTGGGGTAGAGAGGGTTTTGTATTGATCCATGAACGTCATGTACCGTTGAAGCGTCTCATTGTACCGTTGTACTTTCTCACTGTCGCTTAACCCCGGTCTCTGTAAGATCTGTTGCATCTCTCCATCGAGGGTGTTTATGGTCTTCACCGTAGGTGGGACAGGGTAGGCCGATTGGAGGTTTTGAAGGAACCGAGTTTCGACGAGGACCATTTTTTTCGTGTGGTTCATTGTCGGCCGAAGAGTCCACCCAATACTGGACCCAACATGGAAGCGGCCAACGGTGCTAAGATAGCCCCGAGAAAGCCGCCTTTCTGTAACACCTTTTTCTTTTGTGTTTGAGGGACCCGCTTCTAGACTAGGGTTCGGAAACCACTCTTATGCTTGGCCAACTTGGTCTTCTGAGCCGGAGTCAGTGGTACGTTGCCTTTTAACAGATTGTACCCGATCTCGCACAGACAGCGTACAAGGTCAGGGTCCGCACCGCGTACAATGGTTCGGACTAACTCGGGTGGGGCCGTCTTCAATACACGGAGCGTGGGAGCGTGCTTCCGTACTCGCGCAGACATCATGTACAACTAATGCTAGAACACACAACTCTGCTCTTTTTATCTATCTCAGAGAACAGAGACAAAGTCAACCCTGCTGTGGTATTCATTCTTTTCATTATCCCCATCATCAAAAACACACACAACCCAGCTGAGGGAGCCACTGTGGGTGTGTTTACATTATTTTTGCATGTACACGTGGTGGGCCTCTCCGGGAAAGATGCCGGTCCGCAGTCGAAGATGTTCGGGGGTGGCTTGCTTGAGGTCGAAGAGCATATACCCGTGCTGAGGGGTTGTCGCATCTTCAAAGGATTCCAACGCAAACGGTGTGCGGACGGGATACATCTGTCTCGCCAGGTGCAGCAGTTGAGTGGTATCTCTCGGGTTTTTGAAGACCACCAGGTAGTGGGCATTTAAGCTGATGTTCCGATGTTCTTTGTTTTTACTGAACAGATTCTGCACAATGTAGATGATGCTGAGCCGTCGATGGTGGCTGCCTTTGGTAAAGAGTTGGGTGACCCGCGCATCCGTCTCCGCCATGAGATCATCCAGAACCACCAATGTGTCGGGTTCCAAATCGGCCAGGTTAGGTAGGCCTTCCACGAACGTGATGTGGGGCATTGCTGCATACGCTGCCTGCCATTCTCCGTAACACCACACGACTCGGGCAATGGGTGGGGGTGATCATGCTGTCGGCGTGTTGAAGGAGCTTCCTGACGAAGTGCGTTTTGCCGGAACCCGTCGGTCCTGCGATGACGCAAGTGAAGGGATGCTGCCACCGAGGGTCCATGGTTGGAGGTGTATCCGCTGTCGTGGTAACCAGCTCTTGTAAATTTGGTACGAGTGAACTGGAGTGGTGGGTACAACGTCGGTCGTCGTTGTCTGTTCACTGTCAGGGATGATGATGGTGGTGGGTACAACGTCGGTGGTCGTTGTCTGTTTACTGTGAGGGATGAAATCCGGTGGGTTTTCAGACGTAGTGGGTGTACTTGGTGTAGGTGTGGAGCTTGGTGTGGAGCTCGGCGTGGCTTGTACACGGGGTGTGGTGGTGGTGACTGGGCTCGATACGGGGTTGACTGGTGCTACCTGTAGACCGGTTTCACTGGTGGCTGGTGTTCTCAGTTGGTTAAGTAACGTGCTGACATAGGCTACGTCGTAAAATACACCTCCGTACAACACACTCAGCAGGGTTAGCAATATCACCACAAAGCCCACTTGCGCTTTGCGCGTTTTGGGAGACGCTGTGTTCAGAGGTAGCTGCTGTTTGTCCATAGCACTGTGGTCGAACGTGGAATGAAGGATGACGGCAGTGGTGTCTCGCTTTATAGTCGTTTCACCTGATTGGCAGCGACCCAGGAATTGAAGGAACTGGGCCAGCCTTGCCATTTGACGAAATGAAACAGTTTGCCACGTCGACGTTCCGTTTTCAAAATCTGCTCCACCGTGTAGTAGTCTTGCTGTGTTTTTTCGACAGGCTGTAATTCCGTCTCGTAAAACGTCCCTAGCAACGGTTCCCCTTGAAGATCTTCCAGTTCATAGACTCGCCGCTGTCGGGGTAGGCGCCGTTTAATCAGGAAGTGCTCATCGCTCCAGTTGGGCAAGTAACTTTTCTCGAACTTGCCCTTGACTTTACTGATCCGTACAGGGTCCTCGACCTTGTACACCGCCTTCGTCGTTCGCTGCGATGGCCTGGGGTACAAGACACGCCGGACTTGGGCTTCATTGCGTTGGATCACGGTAATGGGGGCTCTCTCTATACTCCGATGATAGGCTCGATTGTAACCCCTCACAAGTTTCGGGAGAACATCGATGTACCACCTTGTATTCTTATAGGTGAAATATTTATACATGCGGCCTTTGAATGTCCTGTTGAACCTTTCTACCACGGAAGCCTTGGTCTCGTTGTACGTATGGAAGAAAAACACCTTCTGGGCTTTCAGAAACTGTTGGAACGGTCTGTTGAGGAATTCCGTGCCTTCGTCGGTTTGCAAATACTAAGGTTTGCGCCCGGTCTTGAAGATGTCTTTGAACGCCACTATGAGATTCGCCCCCGTTTTCGTCCGGATGGGCACCACCCACGCATACTTGGATAGGATATCGATGCACGTCAAGATATACCGATTCCCATCGTTGTGTTTGGCAAAGGCGCTCATATCGACCAAATCCGCTTGCCACTGGGCATCTATTTCTCCCACGATGACCCGGTTCCGTAGAAAATGGCGACGGACAGATCGATGTAAGGTATAGGTGTCTTGTTTTCTTAACCAATCTCGGACTTGGGCACGTTGTATCCCCTGGGGTTTGGCTGCTCGATAGAGAGCCGACAATGCACTATAGGCCGCCGGACTGTCGGGACTGTAGTATAAGTTACCCAACACCTTCTCCCAGCGCTTCATGGTGACAAAATGATGATGGATCCTGGCTCTATCGTTTATTTATAACGTGTATATCTTGGGACGGAGTTTCTTTCTGATTTTCTTCGTTGGCTTCCACAGTGTCCATGGTAAATGACCAGTCCAACTCGTCTGATGACCGCTTGATAAGCACTTGATCCACATCTGCCACGGCATCTTCCAATGCAGACCATAGATGAGGGTGAAGGGTAAAATGCACTGTACCCCCATCTAGCCGAGCCAATTGAGCAAAGAAAGGGCCGCGTCGGATGTACACATCGTGACACAAGTGGATGAGGTCGCCGTCCAGTTCACCAGACAACGCCCGTTTGAATTTGGTCCAGCCCTCTCGGGACAGACGAATGTGAGCCGGGCACGGTTGTGTAGGGTCCGCATCACAGATGTCTCCCACCTCCTCCATGATATCGACCTTATCCGCATACACGTGCAGGAAAACCTCGGGGGTCAAGCTGAGATACGCCAGTATTATATGCTCCGCCATGGTCAGTACGTGAATGGTACCAGATTTGACTGTCTCCCGTATTTATAGGGACAACCCCGTGAGATCAAAGGATCAGGTGGTCATGTCACTGGGCTGACTGAGTCTAGCCGGGTAATCAATGGCATCGTCGTCGGGTTCATGGCTAGACAGTTGTTCATTGGGTTCGGCCGCCGTTTCTCTCAGGGCACGAGCCCACTCCAACTCGTCTGATGACCGCTCGTCCGGTGTAAACAGCTGGTCCACGATAGGCACCACTTTCTCGAAGGCTATCCACAGATCGGGGTCTAGGGTGAAGCTTCGCGTAGGGTCTTGGTAGCGGCCCAGGCGTGGGAAGAAGGGTCCACGGTATACGTAGATGGCATTGTCTATGTGGATGAGTGTCCATCGAGCTCGCCGCTCAACACCCGTTTAAATTTGGTCCAGCCGTCACGGTGTAGCGTAACCGTATTCGATACGGTCTCAGCGGGCGACCAGCAAACATCTCCACGATCTTCCACGAGGGGGACTTTATCTTCATAGACGTGTAACCCCACCCTGGGTGTATGGGGCAAGATGGCTCGTAGGACGGGTGACATGCTTGATCCAATGACGATCGTTGAATGACGCACAGTCTGTCTGACCTTCGTATTTATAGTCCCACTGTCAATACCACAGCGCCAGGGTCAATAGGGCACAGACTATTGTGAGGCCAACCAGCCGTCGCTGGTTCCGGCGTGAGCGCTCCTGGTCCATAGCCCGAGCATCAAGGATGGCTGTCATAGTCCAGTAGTGGTGAGTGATGGCACACCTCTCCATCGAGTGCACTCTGTCGAGGACCGCTTCTGTGAACTCGTTCAGGATCTGGCGTCGCCCCTCGTTGTCGTCGCCATCTGCAAACATGGACCGGACCACTGCTCGATAACCCGTGAGTGAATTCACCACGGTGGCATGCTGTAAAATGCGAGTCGCATAGGGCTGGATCTCCGTCATGGGTCTGCAACCGTAGAAATGGAGGTGTAGGATCCAGAGAGACGTGTTTTATAGACCATGTCACACATGCGCGCCTAGACGTCGGGTGTAGTCCGTGATACGTACTATTCTGATGGGTTAGTCCAAAAAAGAGAACAACAACAACACAGATTACAGATCAATCCTTTTATTATGCGTGAACATCATAGAAATGCATGTACTGACCTGTCTGTGGGGGTTTTCCACAATGGCGTTCACCTTCCGCCATTATCCGCCATTTTCCCACAATGGCGGTCACCTTCCGCCATTAGCCGCCATTTTCCCACAATGGCGGTCACCTTCCGCCATTATCCGCCATTATCCGCCATTTTCCAACAATGGCGGTCAGACAAGTCTGGACATGTCCAAAGGTCATATAACCCGCGCGCTGCGGCCGGAGAACCCGCGCGCGACGCGGCCGGGCCGGGCTGGGGCCGGGGCCCGGGCCGGGGAAGTTGGAGGTAGTGTTTGAGCATTCACCCAAACCGGAAGTGACGTCATTTTTACATCCGGGTGAATTCACCCAAACCGGAAGTGACGTCACACACACTTGCGCAACCCCAGTACATGACAAACACAGACAAGTCTGGACATGTCCAAAGGTCACGCCTCATTCATCCAAACCGGAAGTGACGTCATATGCAAATTTCTGAGTTCAAAGGTCAATAGGGCTCGCCTAGACCCCAAAAACGTCTATGTCCATACCCTTGGGCTACCGCGCATGCGCAGAATGACCCTATGTCAACCCCACATCCACGCCATCAGAGACTCCCTCACATAGGCTTCACATGGATACCTCACACGACCCATTCGAACCGTGAATAGCTCATCTCTAACCCAAACACACCCACACACACCCCCCCAAATTCCTGCTTTCTATACTACGGCCAGGCTGCGCATGCGCAGAGTATTGACAACGTACGAACCATTAGTGTAGTCAAGTGCTCCTGCATGAGACCTTCAAAATAAGACCTCACTCGACCCCATCGGATCACCAGGGACTCACCTAGGCTCCAACATGTCCACCCCGTATGGATTTATACATACATTGGGCTTATATCCCAGTATATGGGTCTATATGAGCCTACCCAGGCCTCGGTGACTTTTTTCAAAAATTTCACCGTTTCGTGCCGGGACACTTCCTATCGTGTTCTAAATGACGAGACTAAGAAAACAAATTCAAACAACCCTACCGCAAATGTATAGAAGTAGGTTTCCCAGTGGGACAAACATCGGTCCTATACCCCCAGTATGGGACTATATAGGTCTATATGGGTCTCGGTGACTTTTTTCAAAAATTTCACCGTTTCGCTCCGGGACACTTCCTATCGTGTTCTAAATGACGAGACTAAGAAAACGAGACCCCACAACCTATACCGCAAATGTCGAGAAGTAGGTTTCCCAGGATGGTCCTATACCCCCCATACCCCATATAGGCATTTTCCCGTAATTTAGGATAAAGTCCGTGTTCCGTATTTTTTCAGGAAAAATTTTACATACACCCACCCTGGAACTAGGGGGAGATAACTCTATTGATAGGCAAGCCCCGTTAAGCCCGGCGACCTATATACCCCCCATACCCCATATAGGCATTTTCCCGAATTTTTCGATAAAGTCCGTGTTCCGTTGTTTTTGTTTTTTTTCAGGAAAAATTGTACATGCACCCACCCATGACTGGATGCCCCTTCACCTAGGCTTCACTTTGATACCTCATACAACTCCATCGGCCCATTAGGGGCTCCCCTAGATCCCAAAACCTCTATTTCGATACCCTTTGGCCACCGCGCATGCGCAGAATGCCGATATTTCAACCCCACACCCAGCCCATCAGATGCCCCTTCACGAATGCTTCACTTTGATACCTCACTCGACCCCATTGGACCATTAGTGGCTCCCCTAGCTCCAAAACGTCTATTTTCATACCCTTTGGCCACCGCGCATGCGTAGAATGCCGATATTTCAACCCCACACCCAGCCCATCAGATGCCCCTTCACGAATGCTTCACTTTGATACCTCACTCGACCCCATCGGTCCACTAGGGGCTCCCCTAGGTCACAAAACGTCTATTTAGGTATTCCCTGTATACATTAACATTGGAAGTCAACCCATGGGACTACTTTCTGTCCGCGGAAGCTTTCTCCCGCGACCGCATCACCACCAGACCGCATCACCGCGGAAGAATTCGAGGTCAAAGGTTGCCGGAACTATAGCCTAGATAGGTCAGTACATGCCTTGATCTGTCCGAGTTGTCTCCCTTGCATCCAAAGTGTACAGATGGCGCCATCATCGGAAGTTGTGACGTCATTTTTACATCCGGGTGAAATACGGCTCGATTTAGCCTATACCTACGTGCCGTGTTTCAGTGCAGGCTGGGACTGCACGCGTTCTTGCACCTCGTTCGCTGTCTTGGCACGACTTAACATCTTTACTGCAACGTCACAATCTGTAGGTCTGCTAGTCTGCAGGGCTTTTCTGTATTTGTTGCATAATGCACATACAATATGTAGAAAATCTTTAAGATTGGAGATGTCGGTGTTTGGCACAACTTCATTGAAATAACGCCAGGTTTTCAAACGCCCATTTACGCTTTCCACCGCCCATCTAATCTTCGTGACCAGTCGAGATGTATTGCCATCTTCTGTCGACAGCTGCTTGGAAGCCTTGTCCAAAAATGCAGGTGATTCTGTCTGGAATCCATGGTCATGAAGAAATGCCAGAGAATCTCTAAATCCTCGGTCGACAATGAACACGTCATCCTTATTTAGCCAATCCATCATGTTGTCAGCATTCGTTTTCAACATGTGGACTGTTATAGACGCGTCGTTGTTTTTACCATCCGCGAAATATGGACCGATCACACTGACCATATAACCATCCATTGATGTAATCATCATGGGCTTGACCAGGGGCCTGTGTTTATGCATGCTGAAGCACCGCCTCTGAAATGCATGTTTACTGCTTTTCTGGATGAAGATATATGTTCCATCCATAATCAGTATCACAGCATCAGAGAGCCACGAACTGAAAAGCTGAATGGCGAAATCCGTTGAGTGTTTGTTGATGACATCATCTCTGGTGATATGATCGAAACCTAGATGCGCTGGAACAAATTCTTCCATCAAGGATCTCTTCGCTGTCTGTACTATTCGAGATACTTGTTGGCGTGAGTCCAGCGAACACAGTGTTGCAATAAATCTGAAAAGGGAATTTGGCATAATTAATTATTATATCTAATGTGTCTTAATGTATACAATTTGAGTACACTTTAATATTATAGATCTCAAAAAGGAAACAGAATTATATTGCAACTTTTGACATTTCTTCCAACGCCCGATTAAGAGATACTAATGACAGAGGTTGAACTCGGTGATTAGGCGCATAGAACGCACGAGCAATGTATAGCTGTAAACGTGTGGTTGTAATTCTTCAATACAAGACAGGCGTGAACATATTGTTTAGCAATTTTTCATACCTCAAAGAAAGACCCAGTCGATGTTTCAGTAACAGTATGCCCACGGCTTCACGAGCTGTTCTCAACCGTGATGGCCGGATAGTCGAAGCATGCATCACGAAGTCATCGAATTGTGCCATGGTTATACCGGTTACGGTCATCATATCATCGTCAGTCATGGTATTGCTGTTGAAATCGATTCTCCGTTCAGCTGAAGAAGCGGCGGCTTTCCGTAGATCGCTAAGGAGCTCGCTGATTTCTTCCCCCGTCATGGAAGTACACTGGTTTTTCTGGCCGGCGACATCAATTTTTTCTCCAGCTTTGAAATGTTTTTCACGCAAATGCCCCCTGTAGCATCTCACTCCGGCTGGTACAAGAGCGTCCTGGTGTATAAAAAATATCCAGTCTTACTTCAGCTGGCACATTTGCCATACCGGTCCCTCGTCGTTTGCAAATGACGCAATATGCCTTTGATTTAGCCATTCTAGGAAAAGGCAGGATAACACAGGGGGGTGACATTTCCTCTTCATGATCAACGTGCGTAATTGAGTTTCCTTTCTTCTGGTAGGTATAAAACTCTGACCTACATTTAGCACAGAGGATTTCATCTCTGGTAGCGTCTCCACATTTCCGAACTTGTTGCAGCCATTCGAGCTGTAAAACAGTTATTTTCCTGATTTGGCCTAACCGGGAGTTTTTGCCACAACATTCACACTTCAACTTATTGAATGGCACACTTGTGTTCATATTTTCCATTGCTATGTTACTTTACTACTATATACGCACATCCATGAATTAAATATCGTACGCATTGATGACAAAAATATTCAGGCCTATCTGTTTCGGGTGATACGTTGTACTGCAAGCGGAAGTACAAGTGGTGAAGGAAACAGAACAGCTTTGAGGATTTTCTACTTATAAAATATTAACTGTAAAATATTTTTATTATTATTTTACTCCAGAAATATTTCTTCATGAGTCATTCAGCTATGGATTAAAAAAAAAAATTGACAAAATTGAGATTCGAACTCAAAATTGACAGCATTGTTGATTCACAACCAAACACACGACCAAGAAGCTATACAACACCAAACACTCTTAGCAGTATATAAAACCCTTTACAGCGCATATTTTGCCGGGGGAGGTAACTCTGTTTGCACTTTTTTGATTTTTGACAAATTTCGGGTTATCTCCCTTGATTCGAACATTTGCATGTTTTCACAGAATAAATAAATAAATTAATTAATTAATTTTAATTGTATAAAGATGTATTCATCCGCGGGGATGCTGTCATGTCTGGCGGTGATTCGGTCGCGGAAAAAAGCTTCCGCGGAGAAAAAGTAGTCCCTAGATAAAATGGTCCGATTGGGTCGAGTGAGGTATCAAAGTGAAGCTTAGGTGAAGGGGCATCTAATGGGCTGGGTGTGGGATTGAAATATCGGCATTCTGCGCATGCGCGGTGGCCAAAGTGTATGAAAATAGACGTTTTGGAGCTAGGGGAGCCCCTAATGGTCCAATGGGATCGAGTGAGGTATCAAAGTGAAGCATTCGTGAAGGGGCATCTGATGGGCTGGGTGTGGGGTTCAAGTATCGGCATTCTGCGCATGCGCGGTGGCCGAAGGGTATGAAAATAGACGTGTTGGAGCTAGGGGAGCCCCTAATGGTCCAATGGGATCGAGTGAGGTATCAAAGTGAAGCATTCGTGAAGGGGCATCTGATGGGCTGGGTGTGGGGTTGAAGTATCGGCATTCTGCGCATGCGCGGTGGCCGAAGGGTATGGAAATAGCCGTGTTGGAGCTAGGGGAGCCACAAATGGTGCAATGGGATCGAGTGAGGTATCAAAGTGAAGCATTCGTGAAGGGGCATCTGATGGGTTGGGTGTGCGGTAGGAATATCATTCTGCGCATGCGCAGACGCAATGCTTAGCTCTCGTCCAATCAGAAGCGAGTATTTCAAATCCGTCACAGAGCTCTCGGCCAATCAGAAGCGAGTATTTTGACCCGGTGCATTATGGGCCATATCCAAGAGGGCGGCACGTATGTTCAAGATGGCGGCACTTCTGGTGTCGAAAACTGGCCATTTCGTCGGGATGTAGTCACCTAGTGTCGAAAACTGGACCTTGTATGGGTCCTGCTAGACGTTTTGGAGCTAGGGGAGCCCCTAATGGGCCGATGGAGTTGTATGAGGTATCAAAGTGAAGTATATTTCAAGCATGGGTGGGTGCATGTAAAAAATTTTCTGAAAAAATACGGAACACGGACTTTATCCTAAATTACGTGAAAATGCCTATATGGGGTATGGGGTGGTATAGGACCATCCTGGGAAACCTACTTCCCGACATTTGCGGTATAGGTTGTGGGGTCTCGTTTTCTTAGTTTCGTCAAGACAAACATGATAGGAAGTGTCCCGCAGCGAATCGGTGAAATTTTTGAAAAACTACGATATAGCCTCATATAGTCCCATACTGGGGGTATAGGATCAATGTTTGTCCCCTTGGGAAACGTACTTCTATACATCTGCGGTAGGGTTGTTTGGATTTGTTTTTCACGTCTCGTCATTTAGAACATGGTAGGAAGTGTCCCGGCACGAATCAGTGAAATTTTTGAAAAAGTACGATATAGCCCCATATAGTCCCATACTGGGGGTATAGGATCAATGTTTGTCACCCTGGGAAACGTACTTCTATACATTTGCGGTAGGGTTGTGGGGTCTCGTTTTCTTAGTCTCGTCATTTAGAACATGATAGGAAGTGTCCCGGAGCGAATCGGTGAAATTTTTGGAAAAAGTCACCGAGACCCATATAGCCCCATATAGTCCCATACTGGGAGTATAGGATCAATGTTTATCCCCCTGGGAAACGTACTTCTATACATTTGCGGTAGGGTTGTTTGGATTTGTTTTTCACGTCTCGTCATTTTGAACATGATAGGAAGTGTCCCGGCACGAATCGGTGAAATTTTTGAAAAAGTACGATATAGCCCCATATAGTCCCATACTGGGGGTATAGGATCAATGTTTGTCCCCCTGGGAAACGTACTTCTATACATTTGCGGTAGGGTTGTTTGGATTCGTTTTTCTCGTCTCGTCATTTAGAACATGATAGGAAGTGTCCCGGAGCGAATCGGTGAAATTTTTGAAAAAAGTCACCGAGGCCTGGGTAGGCCCATAGGCCTATACTGCATGGCTATGGGTGTATAGGGCCATACGGGGTGGACATGTTGGAGTCTAGGTGAGTCCCTAATGGTCCAATGGGGTCGAGTGAGGTCTTATTTTGAAGCTCTCGTGGAGGAGCACTTGACTACACTAATGGTTCGTCCGTGTTCAATAGTCTGCGCATGCGCAGCCTGGCCCGTATTATAGTAAGTAGGCATTTTGGGGGTATGTGGGTGTGTGTTTGGGTTAGAGATGGGCTATTCACGGTTCGAATGGGTCGTGTGAGGTATCAATGTGAAGCTTGTGTGGGGTAGTCAGAATGGCGTGTTTTTAAATGCATGTCGCGTCAATATGCGCATGCGCAGTCTGGCCGTAGTAGAGAAATCAGGCATTTTGGGGGGTATGTGGGTGTGTGTTTGGGGTAGAGATGGACCCCTATGGGTCCGAATGGGTCGTGGAAGGTGTCAAAGTGAAGCTTGTGTGGGTTAGAGTCAGAATGGTGTGTTTTTAAGTGCAAGTCACGTTAATCTGCGCATGCGCAGTTGGTTGTAGTAAGTAAAGTGGCCATTTTGGGGCAGTACATGAAGGTATTTGGGGTCGAGATGGGCTATTCACGGTTCGAATGCGTCCTGGAAGGTGTCATCTTGTAGCTCTCGGGGTGTAGACCCTGATTTGAGGGCTGTTCACGTCACCTGTGACGTCATCGGTGACGTCATCAGTACGAGTAGTAAGTAAAGTGGGTATTTTGGGGCAGTGAAAGGAAGGTATTTGGTGTAGAGATGGTCCATCCTTGGTCCGAATGCGTCCTGGGAGGTGTCATTTTGTAGCTCTCGGGGTGTAGACCCCGATTTGGGGGCTGTTCACAGCATCTGTGACGTCATTGGTGACGTCATCAGTACGAGTAGTAGCGAAAGTGTGCATTTTGGGGCAGTGAAGGAAGGTATTTGGGGTAGGGATGCTTCATCCTCAGTCCGAATGCGTCGTGTGGGGTGTCATCTTGTAGTTTTCGGCGTGCAGACCTCGATTTGAGGGCTGTCCACAGCATCTGTGACGTCATTGGTGACGTCATCAGTAGGAGTAGTAGCGAAAGTGAGCATTTTGGGGCAGTGAAGGATGGTATTTGGTGTAGAGATGGACCATCCTTGGTCCGAATGCGTCATGGGAGGTGTCATGTTGTAGCTCTCGGGGTGTAGACCCCAATTTGAGGCATAGCCACAGCTTCTGTGACGTCATTGGTGACGTCATCAGTACGAGTAGTAGCGAAAGTGGGCATTTTTTAGCAGTGAAGGTTGTTTCTTGGTGTAGACATGGACCATCCGCGGTGCGAATGTGTCGTGTGAGGTGTCATCTTGTAGCAACGCCCACCAACGCCATTCTGAATGCTTCAACGCCCTGGTGAAATAGCTCAGAAGCTCTGATATTCCATGGAATTGTCACTAATTCTTCGAAATGCAGTGACGCCCGTCAACGCCCGTCGTTACACCTTAACACTCTAACATAACGCCATGATATAGACCGGAGAGAGAACAACAACAGCAACAACAACAACAAGGATGACACATGAGAGAACAACAACAACAAGAAGTTTTTTCATATAGTTTATTCTCCCCAATGTTACATCATACCCACGCTGGGGGAGCCGCGTTGGGTATATTTACAATTCAAGAAGATTCTTGTCCAATCAGAGGCCACCATTTGTATCTGTCATATTCGTTCCTGTCCGTTAGATGTATTCTCGGCTACTCTTGTCCAATCAGAAGTCGCCATTTCAGAAAGTTCCATCTTCGGCCATGTTCGCTCTGAACCGTTTGTTCTAATCGTCATCGGGCAGGCCAGGATACCGTTGAGGAAACATATCCTCAGATAGTTGTTTGCGCATTCTGAGTATCTATCAGTGCATGGGTGAATACTTTCAGCCGATGGGGGTGGTGGGTCAGTTTAACCACGAAGAACGTAACATTGGTGACCCTCTCCACTATCCACTTGGTGTTGGGACGCTGTTCATAGGCCCATTCCAAGGGATCCACAGTGTCCAGTTGGGCCAGCATCGTCTCTAGCGACGCCCGATTGGTGATTGTGAAAGGATGGTCGTACACTGGGTTGATGGCACTGGAATAGAAATAGCACAATTCACGCGTCATCTTATGGCATAAGATGTACCCAAATGCTACATTTAATGTGAAGGACGTAGGTTGGTCATTGAAGATGGCTTCCACGTAGCTGCGTAGACGGGCGAGGTCGGTCAGTCGGAAATTGTACAAGTCCAATATAGGGCGATGACGGTGGAAGCAGTGTTGGATCATGGACCAATGGCGTCGATACATATCACTAACTGGATGATCTTCGGGTAAGAGATCGCTGGGAACATCCACTGCATCTTCCAGAAAATGTTCGTTGTTGTCAGGAGTATGACTGGGAACAGTAATGCTAGGGACCGGCTGGATATCTAGGCTCTTCTGAACTGTGAGTATAGGCGGGCTCTCCGTGATCGCATCATCAGTGGCATTCGTCTCCCCGGGCTCATCTTCACTAGGTCTGACCCTCATGGGTGTCTCTTTAGTGGAAAGTTGTCGCTCATACCGTGGTGATGGATCATGAATCAAACGTTGGTGCTGTCTTAACTGACTGGGTCGTTTGAAGAGTTGACCACATTCATAACATTGTTCCTTCGCACCCTCGTGGAGTGAGCGTTCGTGGCGCAGTAAAGCATCTTCCCGATTAAATGACCGTGCGCAGGTTATACAAGAATATAGTGTACCAGTGTGGATGGAGGACTCGTGTCGTCGCAAGTCTTCTGGGCGAGTAAACAGCTTCTGGCAAGTTGTGCAAGAGAACATATCGGCTGTGGATCTGGAAATCATGAATGCCGTAAAAAAAATTGCCACTTTTATACGTTTTTCAGTGACCTTCGTGTCTTTTCGGCAACCTCCGTGTCTCTTCGGTCATCTCCGTGTCTTTTCGGTGACGTCCGTGACTCTTCGGAAGTTAGAGGGGAGGTGACCGGCCTATCGACCAATCAGAAGCCATCATTTCAGAAAGTTCAATCTTCGTTCAGTGTAACCTAAACGTCTTCGGGCAATCCATGATACTGAAGCTCGAAGCTCTTACTTCTCTCATTCAACACTGAGATCAATCTCCATCGGCTCTTCAATCCGCGGCGAATCGACCTCCATGGGTTCTTCTATTCTCAGATGCATTCCGATAGAAACTGAAATATCCGGTCTCGAGAGTGGCGAGCGTGATCCGTGTATAACATTTCGGTGACGACTCAATTGACTGGGATGCTTAAAGGCTATATCACAATCCGCACATGTATGCATGGGTACTTCGTGGCATGCACGTGTGTGACAACGCAAACTGTCCAGGCGATGAAAGCGCTTCGAGCAAGTTGTGCAAGAGAACATATCGGCTGTGGATCTGGAAATGATGAATGCCGTAAAACTTTCGGCTCTTATAGGCCAACATAGGAGTACCCGGATGTTCTACAGTCAGGGATGTACAAGAACCCGGATGTACCCGGATGTAAAAGTCCCGGATGTAAAAGTGCCCGGATGTTCACGAATGTACTACCATCCCGGACTTCTATCAGGCCCAGGTCCAGAAGCTCTCATGTCCTGCACCGAACTACTGCTCGGTAACCCGTGAGTGAATTAACCACGGTCGCATGCTGTAAAATGCGAGTCGCATAGGGATGGGTCTCCGTCATGGCTCTGCAACCATAGGAATGGGCTTGTGAGATCCAGAGGGACGTGTTAGACCTTTCGGATTGATGGGGATCAACTGACTGGAGTCTGAAGACGAGACTGCAATGCTGGCATTCGTGGCTGGGTGCCTTATGTACCGACCGTTGATGTCGCCGTAAATTATCCTTACGATTAAAGGACTTCCTGCAGATCGAACACGTATACTCGCCAACAGCACCTTGAAAAGTAGACTCATGGATGGGGTCAAACATCACGGGTTCCTCAACCCTCAAGCGTGCATGTCCATGGATTACACGTTGGTGAGATCTCAACTGGCTGTGTAGTCTGAGGCGGTGTCCACAATCCCCACATTGATGTCTGGATGTCTCATGGAGACACCGTTCATGGCGGTGTAAATTATCCAGGCGATTGAATGTATCCCCACAGGTCTCGCAGGTATACTGGGCAGTAGCGTCGTGGATGCTAGACTCATGGCGTTGTAAGTCGTGCAAGCGCTTTACCACTGGGCACACGTACCTGGTGCACCCTGTACCCTATAGCCCGTAGGGCTATAGGGTACACCAGGGGTACAGGGTGCACCAGGTACGTGTGCCCAGTGGTAAATTGCGCGCAGGGGTCAAAGGTCAGTTCCGGTCACGTGAACGGAAGCGGAAGTGACCTCACAGAGGTCATATGCTCTCGGTCTTCGACTTGGGAGTAGTTAAACTGAGTGTTCTAAAAATAGATCAACAGCTAGCTTGCTATAAAAGGGAAACGGTCTGACACTTTCAGCAGACATTCGTTCCACCACTTACGACACGATGTTCACGTGTACCACTTGCTCCAAGTCATTTACACGCTTGCACGACTTACAACGCCATGAGTCTAGCATCCACGACGCTACTGCCCAGTATACCTGCGAGACCTGTGGGGATACATTCAATCGCCTGGATAATTTACACCGCCATGAACGGTGTCTCCATGAGACATCCAGGCATCAATGTGGGGATTGTGGACACCGCTTCAGACTACACAGCCAGTTGAGATCTCACCGACGTGTAATCCATGGACATGCACGCTTGAGGGTTGAGGAACCCGTGATGTTTGACCCCATCCATGAGTCTACTTTTCAAGGTGCTGTTGGCGAGTATACGTGTTCGATCTGCAGGAAGTCCTTTAATCGTAAGGATAATTTACGGCGACATCAACGGTCGGTACATAAGGCACGCAGCCACGAATGCCAGCATTGCAGTTGAGTCTTCAGACTCCACAGTCAGTTGATCCCCATCAATCCGAAAGACGTCCACAGTTTGTGTTCCATCCTTCAACATGACCTATACTTATTC
>JAVTVY010049438.1:0-22701 GCA_036873755.1 Hanleya hanleyi
GAGAGGTAGGGTGGGGGAGCGGGTGTATGTAAATTTAGGATTTGCCCCGAAAATATAAAAAGCGGAACACGGACTTTATCCCTACAATAGGGGAAAACTCCTATCAACCCTATCCCAAAAGGCGAATATCGGTCCCCCGGGCTTATCGGGGCCTGCTGAGAGAGGCAGGGTGGGTGTATGTAAATTTAGGATTTGTCCCGAAAATATATAAAGCGGAGCACGGACTTTATCCCTACAATAGGGGAAAACTCCTATCAACCCTACCCCAAAGGGCGATTATCGGACCCCCGGGCTTATCGGGGCCTACTGAGAGAGGTAGGGTGGGGGAGCGGGTGTATGTAAATTTAGGATTTGCCCCGAAAATATAAAAAGCGGAACACGGACTTTATCCCTACAATAGGGGAAAACTCCTATCAACCCTATCCCAAAAGGCGAATATCGGTCCCCCGGGCTTATCGGGGCCTGCTGAGAGAGGCAGGGTGGGTGTATGTAAATTTAGGATTTGTCCCCCAGAAAATATAAAAAGCGGAACACGGACTTTACCCCTAAAATAGGGGAAAACTCCTATCAACCCTATCCAAAAGGTCTAATATCGTTCCCCAGGCTTATCGGGGCCTGCCTATCAAGTTATGGGTGGGTGTATGTAAAAGTTTCTTCAGAAAAAATATAAAAAGCGGAACACGGACTTTACCCCTACAATAGGGGAAAACTCCTATCAACCCTATCCCAAAGGGCAAATATCGGTCTCCGGGCTTATCGGGTTCTGCCTATCAAATCAATCGGGCGGCTGTATGTAAAAGTTTCTCCAGAAAAAATATAAAAAGCGGAACACGGACTTTACCCCTACAATTGGGGAAAACTCCTATCAACCCTATCCCAAATGGGGAATATCGGTCTCCGGGCTTATCGGGTTCTGCCTATCAAGTCAATCGGGTGGGTGTATGTAAAAGTTTCTCCAGAAAAAATATAAAAAGCGGAACACGGACTTTACCCCTACAATAGGGGAAAACTCCTATCAACCCTATTCCAAAGTATAGTCACAGGATATTCATTCACATTGACCTTTGGCCTCTTGGGGTCAATGAGCGTCAATATGCTCTTTAAGTGCAGAAAGGTCAATGAGTGAAAGTGTACTACTCTGTATCTGGGGTTAGGGTGCGTAGGTGTATGACGTCACTTCCGGTAGGTGTGAATCGGGCGTTACCCTGGGGAACGTGTTTAGACCTGTCTGACCTACATCCGGGTACTTTCCTGTGGGTGAGTATCTGAGTGAGTGAGTGAGTGAGTGAGTGAGTGAGTGAGTGAGTGAGTGAGTGAGTGAGTGAGTGAGTGAGGCGTGCCCAACGCCCGTCTTAACGCATGGACGCACTAACGATGGTGAGTGAGTGAGTGAGTGAGTGGGATCCCACTGGACTAATGTATCGTCCGTTTTCATCATTTTGCGCATGCGCAATCTGGTCGTAGTATAGAAAGCAGGCATTTTGGGATTCGTGGAGGTTTGTTGAGTGATTGAGGGATCATACCTGGTCAAATGGACCGTGTGGGGTATCAGTTTTACATCCGGGTCCTCATCTTACATTTAGGAGTAGTATAGAAAGCAACAATTTTGGGGCCCCGAGCTCCGAGCTCCCGCCTGCCTCATCCCCGAGCTCCGAGCTCCCGTCGTTACGCCTTAACGCCTGTCGTTACGCCTTAACGCCCTAGCATAACGCCTTGACGCCATGATATACACAAATGAAAGAAAATCAACAACAACAAGGATGAGAGATGAGAGAACAACAACAACATGTTTTTTTCCATATGGTTTATTCTCCCCTCCAGTACATCCTACCCACGATGGGGGAGCCGCGTTGGCTATGTTTACAATTCAAGAAGACTCTTGTCCAATCAGAGGCCGCTATTTGGCGCTGTATCAGTCATATTCGTTCTTGCCCGTTACTGCGTTAGATGTATTCTCGGCTGCTCTTGTCCAATCAGAAGTCGCCGTTTCAGAAACTTTCACCTTTGCTCGGTGTGACCTAATCGTCGTCGGGCAGGCCTGGATATTGTTCGGGCAGCATGTCCTGAAAGAGTTGTTTGCGCATCCTGATCGCATTTTCCAGGGCCTCAGTGGGTGGTAGCCCCATATCCTCTTCCAAGTGACGCTTGGTCTTCATGATGGACCTGTGCGTGGGGTCGCCTTTCATTTCAAGTGGTAGTAAGGTATACTGTTCATAGATCGCCATGGCTGTTTTCCTGATGCAGAGGCGCATTTGGGTGTACGGCTGTTGTAAGTTATGCTGTCCGGCGTCCTCGATCGCTGCAGCATGAGTTTTGATAGCTGCTGTCACAATACGAGCCCAGAAGGTAGGTTCTGCCTCACTTTCCTGGTATGTAGGCTGACTATCAGAGGTCAAGCTCTCCGTATCAGTATATAGACTCTCAGCAATCTCACTTTCCTAGGATGTAGGCTGACTATCTGAGGTTAAGCTCTCCGTATCAGTAGATAGACTCTCATCAATCTCTGTATCGTCTTCTTGTGCCTCGGAGTCTTCAATTCCATGTATATTTTTTCTCGTGTCGCATCATATCGTAACATCTGGTGAACGTGCGTTGGCACTCAGACCAAGTATAAGCCATATTGACGGATGAACGTCGACTGTGCGTGTTTTGGCAATACACTTGCTTTTATAGACAGTAACGCCCGTCAACACTTAGCTTAACGCTTCAACGCGCCCTGGTGAACTAGCTCGGGAGCCCTGATTTTCAAGGAATTGCCACCATTACATCGAAATGCAGTGACGCCCGTCAACGCCCGTCGTTACGCCTTTAACGCCCGTCTCAACGCCCGTCAACACCCGTCGTTACGCCTTAACGCCCGTCTCAATGCCTTAACGCCCTATCTTTACGCCTTAACGCCCGTCTCAGGGCTACAGGGTACACCAGGGTGCGGGTGCACCAGATATGTTTGTGTGTGCGCCTGCATACGATGACGTCACTTCCGAGCATTGCAGGGTCAATGGTCACTTCCGGTCACGTGGTCAAAGGTCATTTCCGGTCACGTGACCGAAAGTGCTCTCAGAGTTCAAAGGTTATTCGTCCTCCAAAACCCCTTTATCGCTCGTTAAAGTGCTGAGACGGGCGTTAAGGCGTTAAAGATAGGGCGTTAAGACATTGAGACGGGCGTTAAGGCGCAGCGACGGGCGTTGAGACGGGCGTTAAGGCGTAACGACGGGCGTTGATGGGCGTCACTGCATTTCGATGTATTGGTTGCAACTCCATGAAAATCAGGGCTTCTGAGCTAGTTCACCAGGGCGTTGAAGCGTTAAGCTAAGCGTTGACGGGCGTTACTGTCTATAAAAGCAAGTGTATTGCCAAAACACGCACAGTCGACGTTCAACCGTCAATATGGCTTATACTTGCTCTGAGTGCCAACGTACGTTCACCAGACGTTACGACATGATGCAACACGAGAAAAATATACATGGGATTGAAGACTCCGAGGCACAAGAAGCCGATACAGAGATTGATGATTGATACGGAGAGCTTGACCTCAGATAGTCAGCCTACTTCCCAGAAAAGTGAGCTTGCTGAGAGTCTCTATATTGATACGGAGAGCTTGACCTAAGATAGTCAGCCTACATACCAGGAAAGTGAGGCAGAACCTACCTTCTGAGATCGTATTGTGACAGCAGCTATCAATACTCATGCTGCAGCGATCGAGGACGTCGGACAGGATAACTTACAACAGGCGTACACCCAAATGCGCCCCTGCATCAGGAAAACAGCCATGTCTACACGAACAGCCATCTGCCACCACTTGTGAAGGCGACCCCGATCCATCATGAAAGCGTCGCAGGGGTGTGGACGCGGGCCTGAGTCGGTGCGCAAACAACTCTTTCAGGACATGCTGCCCGAACAATATCCAGGCCTGCTGTGTTTGACCAGGTGCATGGGGCACAGATGGTTTCTGGCTGACTGATTGAACAAAAGCGCTTTCAATCTAACAGGCAAACTGCAATATTACAACGTCTAGTCCGTCATTCATAATCAGCCGTCGTCCATTAAGAATATCGCGTCCATAATCCAGCCGTCGTCCATTAGAGAATATCCGCGTCCATAATCCAAAGACCTATTCCATATTCCATATAACAGTATTAGCACCAAATTCAAAAAGATAATCATAGTATACATAAACATAGTCTTGTTTCCCGCAAGAGAGAAGCGGTCAACAGTTTTCAATGATGCCGGCAAGACATCATGATGTTCCAAAAATATCAAATCCGTATCGCTGATCAGCATTCTTAATCCATAATATTCGTTGTAAAGTCGTCATCTAAAGAATGATGTATCTCAGTCACGCTTTGATTGTGACTGTTCATATGAGTACCATGAGGACTTAAGGCTTAAGACTGATACAGCGCCAAATGGCGCCTCTGATTGGACAACCGCGTTCTTGAATTGTAAACATACCCAACGCGGCTCTCCCAGCGTGGGTATGATGTACTGGAGGAAAGAATAAACCATATAAAAAAAAACATGTTGTTGTTGTTGCTGTTCTCTCATCTCTCATCCTTGTTGTTGTTGTTTTTCTTTCATCTGTGTATATCATGGCGTCAAGGCGTTATGCTAGGGCGTTAAGGCATAATGATGGCAGCTCGGAGCTCGGGGATGGAGTAGTCGGGAGCTCGGAGCACGCGGATGAGGCAGGCGGGAGCTCGGAGCCCGGGGCCCCAAAATTGTTGCTTTCTATACTACTCCTAAATGTAAGATGAGGACCCGGATGTAAAACTGATACCCCACACGGTCCATTTGACCATGTATGGTCCCTCAATCACTCAACAAACCTCCACGGATCCCCAAAATGCCTGCTTTCTATACTACGACCAGACTGCGCATGCGCAAAATGATGAAAACGGACGATACATTAGTCCAGTGGGATCTCACTCACTCACTCACTCACAGGAAAGTACCCGCAAGTAACTCAGACAGGTCTAAACATGTTCCCCAGGGTCACGCCCGATTCACGCCTACCGGAAGTGATGTCATACACCTACGCATCCTAACCCTAGATACAGAGTAGTACACTTCCAGTCATTGACCTTTCTGCACTTAAAGAGCATATTGACGCTCATTGACAAGAGGTCAAAGGTCAATGTGAATGAATATCCCGTGACTATACTTTGGGATAGGGTTGATAGGAGTTTTCCCCTATTGTAAGGTTAAAGTCCGTGTTCCTCATTTTATATTTTTTCTGGAGAAACTTTTACATACATCCACCCTGCACCCAGGCCCCGATCAGCCCGGGGGACCGATATTCACCCTTTGCGATAGGGTTGATAGGGGTTTTCGCCTATTTTAGGGGTAAAGTCCGTGTTCCGCTTTTTATATTTTTTCTGGAGAAACTGTTACATACACCCACCCTGCACCCAGGCCCCGATAAGCCCGGGGGACCGATATTCGTCCTTTGGGACAGAGTTGATAGGAGTTTTCTCCTATTTTAGGGGTAAAGTCCGTGTTCCGCTTTTATATTTTCAGGACAAATCCTAAATTTACATACACCCACTCCCCCACTCTCTCAGCAGGCCCGATAAGCCAGGGACCGATATTCGGCCTTTGGGACAAGGTTGATAGGGGTTTTCCCGTAGTGTAGGGGTAAAATCCGTGTTCCGCTTTTTATATTTTGGGGACAAATCCCAAATTTACATACACCCACTCCTCCACTCCCTCAGCAGGCCCCGATAAGCCAGGGAGCGATATTTGCCATTTGGGATGGGGTTGGTAGGAGTTCTCCCCTAGTGTAGGGGTAAAGTCCGTGTTCCGTTTTTTATATTTTGGGAACAAATCCTAATTTTACATACACCCACTCCAGGCAGAACCTGATAAGCCCGGGGACCGATATTAGCCCTTTGGGAAAGGGTTGGTAGGGGTTTTCCTCTATTGTAGGGGTAAAGTCCGTGTTCCGCTTTTTATATTTTCGAGACAAATCGTCATTTTACATACGCCCATCCATGACTTGCAAAATCCTTCCGTAGGGACCCCAAGTCCCCGACTCAAATGAATGGACGGTATAAAAGTCAGTACATGCATTCCTGATCACGTGACCTCCGCATGATGGAAGAATCTCCTAACATGTCTAAACATGATCCAAGGTCAGATGATGGACCGGATGAGAGGATACAGGTCAGTACATGCTCAAGTGCACTCATTGACCTTTGTTCACGTGACCTCCCCGTGATGTAAAAAACCCAAAACCAGTACATATACCCAGGTCACGCCCGATTCACGCAGACCGGAAGTGACGTCATACACATGCGCACTCCCCGTGATGGAAAAACCCCAGAACCAAGGCATACGACGAGGTCAAAATACGCGCTTCTGATTGGCTGACGCAAAGGTCACGTGATATGCAATTTTTTTAGGTCAATGGGCTAAGATCTGCGGGCTGTATACTACTCACAGGCTTATTTATCATCCCTGCCTCAAATACTGGAAGTTGAACTTTACTACGTTGCTATGACGTATAGGGGAAAACCCACGTACGCACGGTTCAGTTTGAATCCGCGGCCGAACAACTCCTTCAGTTTTCACATGAGCGAACTTGTTTTCATATGTTCTTTTCAGATAAACAGGGAAAATAATCTCCAGATAATTCTTTTTAACGCTAGGTCAACAGAGGTATTATGCAGACTTGAGAAGTAATCGAAATGTTCGGTAAACATCTATTTTACTATATATGATGTCACTTCCAATCTGATTGGTGGCTGGGGTATTATTAGACCCCCAGCGAGGTGGTTGGTGCGCACATCGCCGTGTGTGACATATAGTAAAATATATAGTAAAATAGATGTTTGCCGAATATTTCGATTACTTTTCAAGTCTGCATAATACCTCAACCTGTAACCATCTCGGTCATCTATACGCGGTAAGACTGACCCTGGGATCGTGTGTATCCATGTTCAGCCTACTTTCGGCAACTGCTAGAGGGAATTTCCATAAATCAATACCACGTGACTTCGTCGGCCAATCAGCTAAAGTCTACCGACGTAACCCCAACGTAACTCGCCATGTTCGAGTCATGTGATGAACTACTTGTTCAAAATTTCAGATCCACCACACCTCTTGGATGATACGAAAGTTATACATACCTATATATTTTGTAAGCCCAGGCAATATCTGTTTCACAAGTGGTATGAAAATCTGTAATTTATCAGATTTCTCGAATCTGTTCTCCACCGGATGAAGGCCGAACAGAATCCGGTAAAGTACCGGATATCGCTCCGCAATAATGGAGACACACGATTCGCAAGTCATCTTATGGATGGCGAAGTGTACGCAAATGCATAATACCTCTGTTGAAATGGCGTTAAAAAGAATTATCTGGAGATTATTTTCCCTGTTTATCTGGACAGAGCATATGAAAAGTAGTTCGCTCATGTGCAAAACTGAAGGAGTTGTTCGGTCGGATTCAAACTGAACCGTGCGTACGTGAGTTTTCCCCTATACGTCACAGCAACGTAGTAAAGATCAACTTCCGCTATTGGAGAAAGGGGTGATAAATGAGCCTGTGAAATGGAGCATGCGCTGTGGGGAGGATGATATATGCGGCAAATCAAGTGGTTTACATGTGAGGGTACAGTCTAGTTTTACCGTGTTGTCTGATTGTCGAGCTTCAAAGCACAGGTCTTAATTTTATGGATAGTCACAATAACAAATATCTTCGCCGTAGAATAACTAGAGTAGTGGATTAGGTCAGTGGTGAGATGTGATTACTTTTACGTTAAATCCGCTAAAATCTGTCTTGTTTGAAACTACTCCCCTCATTTCCTAGCGATAAATTGAAATAAATATAGGTGCGTCAGATCCGTCATTCATTGGGCTGCCGTCTTCTATTAAGAGTTCCCTAACGTCCATAATCCGAAGACCTGTTTCATTAATAACATTAGTACCTAAAGTAACATAACCGAAAAATGAAAAATAAATTGAAAGTACTTGAAAGATAGAAGCGGTCAACAGTTTTCAATGATGCCGACAATATCAATTGAAATTCTGTTCATCAATCCCGTATCACAATTCAATGTTCGTAGAATATTATGTAGTACATTACCGTGTTGTATCCGAAAAGTGATGTCACGATATTGGTGTGATTGAGAAGAAATAGAATCACTGATTTCCTTTTTGTTTTACACCTGGGAACATCCTCCGCCACTGGGTTAACAATACTCTTTACGCTGATCGATGCGAAGTAGAAATATGTCGACCTAATCACCTAGCAGCCATATGGGGTATCATATATTTAATATATTCACTGCAATAAAATTATGTTCACATACATGACTCTACAAAGTGATGCACCGTGTAGTCAATGTGTTTTGTCTCAACTGAGCCTTTGTAAATTTAAATGTCTCGAAATATTGAAATCTTGTTAATTTCATAGGATATTCATTTTTCTAAGAGAAAAAAATGCTATTTTCTTGTTATTTATATGTCGACCAATTTGCATCACGATTCAAGCATAGCACAAGAAACTATTACAATGGTTTCAATCAAAGTTTGATTGAACTACAAAATTATACGGTAATCAATTTAAGTGAGAGTTCGTTGAGTAGGTCTGAATATATAACTATATAACATATGACATATTCAGCATGAAATATGATCGAACCTTCTGTACCCCAGTTGTACGCACTCGGAAGTCGTTGACCATTTTAGTCGTCATGATCAATATTCTTTTATGCAGCCGTGAGCCATGGCATTACCGCTGAAAATGCATGCCAAAAATAGTATGACAGCCGGAATGTTTTTGTCGCCTGGGTATAAAAAATCCTTGAATACATTTCACAATTCTGGCCCACCTAGATGACCAAGAAGTTAACCAAGAATTTTACAGCTTACAGAGTGGCCAAAAATGTCAGATGGTTTAAGCCGGTGCTAGGGACCGTGTGGATCCATACTCCATAATCTCCACATGAACATCTGCAATAAAAGCGCGGCTGAGATATTAAGGCTACGTCCGAGAATCTATCGTATTCTCGGGTCTGAATGAGAGGTTATTTGTTTGAGTTGATCTGTCATCACAGCTCCCGGGCTGGCGTATCCAATTCCACTTATAAGCCGGTGCTAGGGACCGTGTGGATACTTCATACTCTCCACATGGACAGCTGCAATAAAAGTGCGACTGTGATACTAAAGCCTCAGTCCCACTTAAGGATAGCTCTCTCCTTAGAGGGTCAAAATTGGTCATTTTTTTTATTTCTTCATTCAGATATTCACTATTTCCTCTAACATTTGGTGAAGAAATGAAATCAAAATTATAAATAGAAGTGCTTCAATATTAGGATTAAAAATTTAGTTTCCGAGGCACTGGAACAATTAAACAGATTGCCTTAGCTTGGGCTTGGCTACTATTATTTTTGTCTGTTAAATTTCCCTTTCCAAAACTTATTTCCGCGGTGTATTATGGTAAGCTAATTATCTATTAGTCCTACTTATTTACATTAATCTACCCCCTTCTGATCAAAACCATGCAAACATCCGTATTTTTGTTTCTAATTATAACAGTTACACTTCCCGCCGTGAAGTGATCTACACAGGTGTGAACAATTCTCAGCTGAACAAGTTTTAGCAAGTTTTTTAAGTTTAAATTGGACTTTAAACCACCTTGATGAAAAACACTTAGTGTAATAGTTATCCAGAATAAACAGAAATTCGAGTAGGTCCCATTAGACATATTAAAAATGTATTTGACAATAGAATTCAAGCAAAAAACTTGGATTAATTCATCAGATGTATAGCTGGACACATTTTGCCCGATTTCTAGCCTTTCGTTTTTGTATAAAATCTGAGATTTAACGTTTATTTCTCGAAAAGTATCCATGCTACGCTTTTGAAATTTGGCATGCTTGTTACTTATAAGTTGATCTAGTAAATTTATCTCACTTTTTGTAAGTTCGGATTAGTTTTTTAATTATTCAACTTTTAAGACAAACGACCGTAAAATAGTCCGTTTTTTTTCAATTTATTTTAGTAAAATAGCTGTAAAAACAAAACCAGGCCAAAAAAAAAAATGAAATAGGGTTTACTAGCTCGAATTGTCTCCTATCAATGTATACCATCAAAGTTGAAACAAGACCAACAGTATTCATGAAATTTCAATTGAAAAATGGACGCTATTGTTTTCATTTTAATTTTTTAAAATTGGAATATTTTCTACACAGTAGCAGCGTCGGTTATACATATATCGGTTATATCATATAGTTGGAATCCCTACGATGTACGCTTTCATAAAATATAGTTTATTATGGTTATCTTGTATATTTATTGGTACAGATGACAAATTGTCACGGGAGTGCAAAAACTGCCTCCAAGGGGACAGCTATCCTTAAGCGAACTTGTTTACGAAACTAGACGATTTAAGATCGTAGGTATTGGTAAGATACTCGCAAGCTATTCGTAAATATATTCGCCATGATTCGTAAGCCATCGCTTCAATTCGTAAGAAAATCGTCGCGTCGGTTTCATCGCCGCGACAATTTCAAAATGTTCAAAAAATTCACCAAGCAATGCGATTTTGCCTTAAATCGCAAATATTCGTAATTTTATCGTAACTAATCGTAAGTCGTCGTAAATACGTGATAACGGATCGTAATTAAGTCGTAATTTAATAGCCTTATTGGTAACAGTTCCGTTAATAATCGTCAAGTGAAAAATAAATACGAATAGTTGCGATAACTTACGGCAGGAAACGATGATATACGAAGTGATCGTAAACATTTCCCAACAAATATACGAAGGTCGCACTTACTTTACGACAAAATCGCCGAATATATTGCGATTATTTGCGATAAATTGCGATAGCACTTACGACTATGGCGAGTATTTTACAACTAATTTACGACGACTTACGACTAAAATACGACACCGTTGCGAATTTAACGACTAGTTAAGAATAATCGTTGCCATAAACGAGGAGTTTGCTGCCTTTATCTTCGTGCGTATTCGCAAGACATCGTGAAATAATGGCAAGTAGTATACACTTCGTAAACGTTCGCAAATACATCGCACATATTCGCAACTGTATCGCACTGAATCGCCTCAATTTGGGTGCGAATATCGCTAAATGTCGTAAAAGTATCGTATTTCTTCGTAACAGCATCGCAAACAGTCGTAATTATTCGTAAACATGTCGTATCTATTCGCCTCAAATGATGGGAAACCCGACTTTTGTAAAGCGATTTATTACGAAACATTATGACCGTTACATCGCAAAGTTTCGTAAACAAGTTCGCTTAAGTGGGACTGGGGCTTAAGGCTACGTATTCTCGGGTCTGAATGAGAGGTACCGAGTCAAGCTTTCCTTTACAGTCATATGGTTGCTTTTTAGTCGCCAGACGTCGTAAAGTTTTCCCACCACTTGCATATCGTTCCAATGTTCCATCACTCTCTACATTGTATCCGACATTGAGCGATGGTTTGCCAAATGTAACCAAGGGTGATCAACCTTACCAGACCTGGCCGATTCCGATTCAGTCCCAGCATTGGGGGGGGCATTCCGGTCCCCCTATTATTTTTGTTACCCCTTGGGGTAGAGGGCTAAATCTTTTCATACAATATATATCGCTCAAGTTATGAAGCCGTAAAAGGGACACGGTAAAATAAAACAACCTCGCGTTTCCTCGCGATAATATCACGTTCTCTCGCGATATTATGCGAATTTTATATTTTTACTATGCCCCTTTTACGGCTCTGGATCAAGCTCTACGAATGAACGGATGTCCGAGTCCCGTTGACGTAATCTTGTGGGAAGCCATTTTACGCCTATTTTATTTATTTATTTATTTTTTATTTATTTTTTCTCTCAATAGCTATTTAATATGCTAGAGGATAATTAGTTTTAGCAAAATAAATTACTTTTATGCTATTTTAGGCAATATATTGTCGCTCCGACCAGGAAAAGTGTGGTTGGATCGCGATCAGATAATATTTGGTCGGCCAAGTCTATACCATACTTTATATGTTCACAAGCGTCCAAACTTTTCTTGGTCGTGTCGACAATTTTGTTGTAACAGTTTATGGGAAGTGGGGGGCGGGGGGCCGGGGAATGGAGAGAAAAGACCAAAAAAGACTTTCTCGGGACAACATGGCCGCCATTTTGAGCAAAGAGTCTCAAACTGACAAAATATTCGGGAAAATATTAGAAAGTTTTAGCTCCCTCGTTCTCGTTGTTCCGGATCTGTGATGAAAAGTTTGAAAGGGGTCATCTGGCCATGGGTGCGCGGTGGGTGGGGGGGGGGGGAGGGAGCATAATTTTACATTAGGATATTTCATTTTCCAAATAATTCTGATCCCTGTTTTTCTTGGATGCTCGATCGGCTGTGCAGTATGGTGGACCAAATGAGAAAGGACTAGCATTCACTCGTGAGAATGCGGAACTATTTCCACGGGGTTTTGTCTTCTGGCTTGGACCGTTCATCTCGGTTGTCTCCCTTTGGCATCCGGACACGCTCAAATTGATCCTCAAGACGTCAGGTAATGTTTCGTAATCACCAGATTATAAGTAATGAAATCTTACAGATTAATGAAACATGCATACACGGAAGTCACTCTGAAGAAAATTAAGAGGACTCTTGCTTTCTTATAATTTCGAACCAACGAACAACATACATACATGGATATCGCACATACGGATATTTTGCACATCATGGAATATTGTACAGGATTCTATAACACATGTGTCAATATCCTCGAGCTAACAAGTGCAATAATTACAAGATTTACCACGGTTATGTGAAATGTACATGTGTCCGGTGCAGGTGTCCATTAGGACATTCCATTTCACAAGTCGGATGAAGAAAGGGACGTCTGCTTTCATACAAGTAACAATCGAATAAAACAAACAAATAAATTACACGATAAAATTTCCTTCTCAAGTTTAACTGTTGTTTCCATCGGGAAACTGATTAACAAAGGGACACAAATAGGCATATGTCCACGAAATTTCTTAACAGCTGACTCAGCTGACAAAATCACTCCCCATTTGAGAGACCACATTAACTCGTCCACTGACATTGGCATGATGCCAACCGAGACCGGAGCATCGTCCCAACATCAGTAGACTTGTTTTTGTTTAAAGGGGAGAGAGGTTGTCAAAGTTTAAATATGTTTTCAACCTTTCATTGCAATCTTTGTTGATAATCAATTTGAGTAGCGCAATAGAATTAAGAAATAATGTTTTCATAGGCGTGCTCTTGTTTTCGCCCCTGCCCTAAAATATAAACTTTCCCACACTAACCGTGCGTAAAATAACGATTTAGCACGCTTATGAAAACATTATTTCGTAAATCTACCCTAGAAAGGAAACTCGAACCACAGTAGGAAAAGTGATTCCAAAAAGACCACAAGATGCTCCTTTTGTCAAAATCGTAGCACTGAAAGAATATTCTATTATGGAAATGAACAAGATGATGAACTAAAAATAATAGCTTGGCTTTCATTTTAACATGCTTAAAGGAGAAGAAAACATTTGACTAATATATACACTGACTGAAATATCTATCTCCCCCGTATCCAAAAATGTAAGCAAACATTTTTTGCAATTTTTTCTACTCGATTAAATCGTCGATCAACCTGCGCATCGTTGTCTCTCAAGCGTGCCTCCATTTTGGCTTAGGTCGACTAAGCGTGTCGACGTCACCCGGGCTTCGCCGCTCTCCAGTGGGGAAGGCGAAAATATAATGACATTGCATGGAGATATATTACAAACCAAGCCTTTCTTACATTGGAATTATTACAATTTGACAGGAATAGAAACCGAACGCCGTGATATGACTGAAATAGTGTAGAAAAACTAATAAACTCACTCCAATTTATTGCATCAGCCTCACTGTGCAAAAGTTCTTCTTTGGTGCGTTTGAAGTAAAATCTTGCCGCCCGACGTTATGCACCCACTGTTTCAGTTCTTCTGTTGAAATGTCTCGGTCTTTGGAAGGTTTGGATTCCCAGTTCTGTTAGAACAGACAAACGCCACACACTGCGGCATGATGCCCGAGTATTTGCGGAATATTGGCACAATACCACTATCAAATAAACCTGCAGTCCCGATAACTTCTCGTATACTTAAACGTACAGGGCGCAAGTTTAGTATGAGCCCGACTGACGTCACGCAGCGATGCGCACAATATGTTTTCGGCGTTTCTGATTGCTTAAATAGACGCAAATAATGGCGGCACTTATGAATCTGTCCAAAGGCTCCAGTTTTTGATGTTTCAATGTGAATAGATCGGCGGTAAAAAATCGTAAAAAATATTTGCTTACATTTTTGGATACGGGGGAGATGCATCTTTCGTTCGATGTATATATTATTCAAATGTTTTCTTCTCCTTTAACGAGAATTGATTATACCATATAGGCTACCTTCATCATCGTCACGAGCACAACAGCTTCCCATGTCTTATTGCATCCGGGTTTAGCCGTTGCATATAAACAGGCATGTGCGACTATGTCTTTGCGATATTGTAGCGGTTAATCACATTTTAAGCGATTGTACAAATAAACATTAGTCGTATAATAGTACATGTAGGTCACGGGATATAAACTTTCACATACTTACGCAATGGCTTCACCTAGCAATAACCCGGTCATTAAGGCTATCCCTCTGATAAAAAAAAATACTTTCGTTTTCTGTCATATCAACGCACTACGCCATAAGATTGGAACAAAAACATATGTCTGACAGTTAATTATTGACCGCCTCTAGCTTGCAAATTGCTGATTTGTTTCTTTCGTATGAATTTGGGCGCTGATAGCGCACTAACTTTGATATCCTCATATTCTTGTAGAGCCAAAAGCTCGCCAGTTGTATCGCTTGGTTGATCCCTGGATTGGAGACGGACTACTTCTTAGTTGTGGCACAAAATGGGCGCGGAATCGACGACTTCTCACTCCAGCTTTTCATTTCGAAATCTTGAAAGCCTATTTCGAGATTAAAAATAGAGCAGCCGATATCTTTACGGTAAGCATCAATACTGTTTTATTATGGGTATATTCTTATTGAAAATGTACACTCTCAAACTGATTCAGGAATTCCACCTGCAAGTTCAGACCCCACAACTACAATTCATGTCTAGAGATTTCTATACGTGAAATTCAGGACATATTTCCTGGATTAAGTGAAGCAGACCATCTCATTTCCTGAATGTTTGCGGACATAGCCACTTAATTCAGTGAGTATGTCCTGAACTTCAGGCTGAAATCCCTGGAGGTGGACTGCTGTTTGAGGGTCTGAACTTTCAGAAATAGTTATTATATAATATGGAAATGTCCACACCGTAACTTAAAGAATCAGATTCGACGTTCAGTGGCAAAGGTCGTATCAGAAAACGATAGACCTTATTCAGTATTACCAGAAGAACTGCTGATACTACCTATTGGTATCAAAATACCAAATATCTGAATAAATATAAATTAGGCCAAACTCGTTTCTTCCAGAAGAGCAGCGGCCTATAGAGTTTATAATAATGCCTGCAATATAAGATAAATTACCGAAACCAGTACCGGATATTTTCTTCAAGCGTCGCCACTAATTCCTTGTTGACTAAAATAACATCTCTGCATCAATAGGCAAAAGTTACATGAAAACTTTTACACAATGTACCCGTACTGGTATTAATTCCACAATGATGTAGACCATAGCAAAATTGAGGATCTCGTTCTCTTACACGATCTGGTCTCCTTCCTATCTCAAGGACGTTCGGTGACCTTCTGACACGAAAATAACTGTTACCTCATCACCAATCAATGCAACGCATAACTGCAACGAAATATATAGATGTCCATAACTATTGCGAAATGTGATAAAAATGATCTATGGGTGAAATTTGTTTTGTATTTATCTAAAGATTATTCGAACTAAGGAGCTATGCGGTTTCGACGTTAGTCGAGAGTGATATAAACAAGTGAGAAATGACTACATTTTAGTCAAACTTGCGGCTGTGACATTAATACAGTGAAAGACATATCAGTGGAGGGATCAGTGGAGGGTCTGCATGGTCTATATGAGTGCTATTTGATGCACGTTAGAAAAGAACGTATGTTCTTATAGGCATCTGAATTGTAGGATTATCGTAATCAGAAATGTCTTGATGTCCCTTATATGAGTTATCGGTTGAACAGCCTTCCAGAACCTATATTCATTGTAGCGATCCAGCGCCATCTGCTAGAGTTTCCATGCCAAAGGAAGTAATTTTCGACTTCTAAACCATGATATTAGGTACTGTGGATTCCGGTAACATGTATATATTCACTTTCCCCGTTAAAATCGGTTACATGAAAATCCGATAATTTTGATTGTTCCGTGTGGTCATATTGAATTGTCGAGTTGACGGTGTCGTAGTCCATGTACTAGTATCATGTATTCCAAGTTTCAAAAAGATTCTACATTCAACAGAAATCATTATTATAAAATATCTTGTAGGGGATACATGTCGGACTAGGCTGAACCGATTTTTTTTTAAACTTGGCATTAATGTAGATTCTACATTCAATAGAAATCAGTACTGTAAAATATCTTGTAGGTTCAGTCATATTGTTTTACATTTTGTTGGAAATTATAGGTCAATCCAATATGGCAACCGAGGCTTCTTAAGAGGCGGGTACAGTCCTGTCACTGTACCGCATATATATGCCAAATATAATGTAAATTCGTTACTTATTTTCGGAGATATAGGCACCGACATGCAGACAGGCCAACAATACCACATGAAAATAATAATCGTCCAGCAACCTTCGGTGACGAAAATGACATCCCATTGAGTTTTCCCCCAAAAAAAAAACTTTCAAAGATATGTTCATAGTGCTAAAATTTACCCTCTTCAGTCTCCCTTCTCGCTTACTTTGCCGAATATAATGGAAAATTTAGATTTTTTTAGAGTTGTTACTTACATACATGCTGTTCAATAAAACTGAGTATAGCTGAAGACACTGAATGATTTGTCGATCGTCAGCTTTTAAGCGTCTGGACGGTAGAATGAAATAGTTCTCTATGTTGTGACGTAAGATGAAATGACAATTGAACGGAAGTCAACAAAGCAATAATTCATTCCGCCGAATATCTCATCTCCTATATAGGAGTTGCAAATGTATTCCAAAATGTCTGAAGGCATGATCGTCATGTGCGATCGGAGGTTGAAAGATGTGGCAGAGATCATACTGTATTAGCGCATGCGTATTTCAAATAGTCACAAGAACTACTGAAAGATGGAGAACCGCAACGCGAGCCTCCCGTAGACCTGCGTGCTACAGGTAACAACACGACATGGGAACATTTCCCGATGTGGACTGGTTGTCAACTTGACCCGATTCTTCGCGTTGAAATTTGAATGAATGTCATCGGCACTCTCCGTCTTACTATATTTGCGAGACTCGGAAATTTCGTGCCGAACAGACTCGAGATAGGAAGAGGGTCAAATCCACTCACATCAGGATGGATCTGTTTTTAATCGGATTGGGGGTCACCATGCATACTCTTTTTTAAATAATTGCAGTAAATATAACCGGTAACTGTAACCTATCCAGTACAGAGAGAGAGAGAGAGAGAGAGAGAGAGAGAATTAAGGTTCAACGTCGCGTTCAGCAATATTTCAGCTATATAGCGACGATCAAACAAAATTCTTAGTGATCAAGTTAGTAATATAATAATCCAACACATTAAAACATACACACATTAAAACTTATACAACAAACCGATTTCTCTCAAAGAACCTAAGATACAGTCTTCTTTCTCCCGACTAAAAATATCTTCTAAAGTCGCTGCTTGATAAAAATCTCTTATAATCTTACAATCTTTACAGTCGATAAGAATATGTTCCACTGTGAGATCTTCGTGGCATGGAATACACCTTGGGACTGGCTCTTTTTTTTTTAGTAAATGTTCGTGAGTTATTCGTGTATGACCGATTCTACATCGTCTGATCATGGCTTGATCGAAACGTTTCTGGCCGTTCAGATGAGTATAGACTACAGTTTTGTTTGAACTCATGAAGTTTATTATTATTCACAGCATCCCATAAAGATTGAAACAGCTTTCTCACTCAAGTACAGGTAGAGGGTCTGAAATCGCTATATGGGATTCCAACAGGATCAACCTCATTATCTAGGGCTGCCTTAGTCATTTTATCAGCCTCCGTATCTACAAATATACAGCCATGTAATTGTATTCAAGTGGGTGGAATGAGCTGAAGTTCCACTCTTAATCGCTTGAAGGCATGACAGTGAATCTGAGAATATGGCATATTTTTACCTGCGCCACGCAGGTCTACGGGAGGCTCGCGTTGTTGTTGTTGTTCTTCTTCTTCTCCTTGTGACTTTTTGAAATACGCATGCGCTAAGAGAGTGTGATCTCTGCCACACTTTTCTTTTCAACCTCCAATCTCACATGACAACCCTGTCTTCAGGCACGTTTGATTTCATTTGCAACTATATTCGGTGGAATGAATTATTGCTTCGTTGATTTCCGTTCAGACTTCAATTATTACGTCAACACATAGGAAACTTCAGTCGCTTAAAAGCTGTCGATCGACACATCGGTCATTGTCTTCAGATATTACCATTTTCACTGAACAGTATGGACATGTATATACACTATATGATCTTTGAATTGCTTATATACCAAGGAAGATGAGCCGCAACTTTGTCAGTGGTTCAGCTAATTTGTATACAGTCATATAGGCCACTGTCTTAGTAAGTAGAAAAATAAGTTCACTACTTCTAGTAATCATTTTTTCTACCCAATCTAGATAATTCACAAATTGGTGAAGTAGACAAGCAACGCATTGTCATTATGATTAACATTGAATAATACTTGGTAACAAATTATAGATCATGCATCATAAAACAAACGCAACAATTACGTTTCAGAAGTTAGGGTCAAACTCACCAACTTTCGCCGAATAAAGATGTTTAACTTATAGAAATGACAATTTGGTATCATGTTTAACTTTACCCCCCAAGCAAACCGCATATATGGAAATATGTTTTGAAAGGAAGAATAATTTAACCCTCTGTGGGAATCGAAACATTGACCCTCCAATCCCTGGAGTTGAACTTACTGTCTTAGCGAAACCGACTTATTGATAATACTCAAAACTGACTTTATGCGCAACTGGTTATATAATACAGAAATCACTATTTTGTATTTAATGAGTTAGACAACCCTGTGAGCGAACACTACATCATAGTTGTGCAGTTTTTATTGTGCACTTTCGGTTACAAGCAGGAAATTTGGCACATAGCTATTTTGAATGATCCTCTTTCGGAACACAGCCCCTCTATCCTCATTCTCGCAAGCCAGGGCCTTGCTTCGCTGGTATTGATGTTCCCGTCCTCTTCGGCACTCAGAATCCCTTCAGAGTCACTCCCGTAAATTCCATATTTATGTGTATCAGCAGATAATGGGCAGAAACATATTGCATTTGACATCATTCTCTCAAGTCAGAGCCCATTTCTGCTAGAATTTACTGGTTCTACATTTCACAATTTACGTTACGAATGGAATTACGTCATATATTAGCAGATACTGACCATAAAAGCCATCTATTTGACCTCGTCAACAAAAACTAGGGCCTTGCTTTAGTAGTATATAAAAATGAAATTCCCTATTATTTATGCAAATTTGTGGAGCATGTGTGGAGCTCTCGTCCAATCAGAAGCGAGTATTTCAAATCCGTCAGAGCTCTCGTCCAATCAGAAGCGAGTATTTCAAATTGACCAAAAAGCTGCCTCCAGCACAGGAGAGTTCCAATTTTTCCAGGTCAAAAATAGTTCCATGTATTCATCCGCGGTGATGCGGTTTTGGTGGTGATGCGGTCGCGGGAAAAACCTTCCGCGGAGAAAAAGTAGTCCCTTGATAAAATGGTCCGATTGGGTCGAGTGAGGTATCAAAGTGAAGCTTATGTGAAGGGGCATCTAATGGGCTGGGTGTGGGGTTGACATAGCGGAATTCTGCGCATGCGCGGTGGCCCAAGGATATGGAAATAACCGTTTTGGGATGTAGGGGAGCCCCTAGTGGACCGATGGGGTCGAGTGAGGTATCAAAGTGAAGCTTATGTGAGGGGGCATCTGATGGGCTGGGTGTGGGGTTGAAATAGCGGCATTCTGCGCATGCGCGGTGGCCCAAGGGTATGAAAATAGACGTTTTGGAGCTAGGGGAGCTACTAATGGTCCAATGGGGTCGAGTGAGGTATCAATGTGAAGCCTAGGTGAAGGGGCATTCAGGCAATGGGGTGGGTGCATGTAAAATTTTTCCTGAAAAAAAAAAAACGGAAAACGGACTTTATCGAAAAACCTGGGAAAATGCCTATATGGGGTATGGGGGGTATATAGGTCGCCGGGCTTAACGGGGCTCGCCTGTCAATAGAGTTATCTCCCCCTAGTTCCAGGGTGGGTGTATGTAAAAATTTTCCTGAAAAAATACGGAACACGGACTTTATTCTAAATTACGAGAAAATGCCTATATGGGGTATGGGAGGTATAGGACCATCCTGGGAAACCTACTTCTCGACATTTGCGGTATAGGTTGTGGGGTCTCGTTTTCTTAGTCTCGTCAAGACAAACATGATAAGAAGTGTCCCGGAGCGAAACGGTGAAATTTTTGAAAAAAGTCACCGAGCCCCATATAGGCCCATACTGGGGTATAGGATCGATGTTTGTCCCCCTGGGAAACGTACTTCTATACATTTGCGGTAGGGTTGTGGGGTCTCGTTTTACTCGTCTCGTCATGTAGAACACGATAGGAAGTGTTGCGGAGCGAATCGGTGAAATTTTTGAAAAAGTACGATATAGCCCCATATAGACATATATATATAAATATATATTCCCATACTGGGGTATAGGTTCAATGTTTATCCTACTGGGAAACCCACTTCTATACATTTGCGGTAGGGTTGTGGGGTCTCGTTTTTCACGTCTCGTCATGTAGAACATGATAGGAAGTGTTGTGGAGCGAATCGGTGAAACTTTTGAAAAAAGTCACCAAGGCCTGGGTAGGCCCATAGGCCTATACTGCATGGCTATGGGTGTATAGGACCATACGGGGTGGACGTGTTGGAGTCTAGGTGAGTCCCTGGTGGTCCAATGGGGTCGAGTGAGGTCTTATTTTGAAGCTCTCGTGGAGGAGCACTTGACTACACTAATGGTTCGTCCGTGTTCAATAGTCTGCGCATTCGCAGACTGGCCCGTAGTATAGAAAGTAGGCATTTTGGGGGTATGTGGGTGTGTGTTTGGGTTAGAGATGGGCTATTCACGGTTCGAATGGGTCGTGTGAGGTATCAATGTGAAGCTTGTGTGGGGTAGAGTCAGAATGGCGCGTTTCTAAACGCATGTCGCGTCAATATACGCATGCGCAGTCTGGCCGTAGTAGAGAAATCCGGCATTTTGGGGGGTATGTGGGTGTGTGTTTGGGGTAGAGATGGACCCCTATGGGTCCGAATGGGTCGTGGAAGGTGTCAAAGTGAAGCTTGTGTGGGTTAGAGTCAGAATGGTGTGTTTTTAAGTGCAAGTCGCGTTAATCTGCGCATGCGCAGTTGGTTGTAGTAAGTAAAGTGGCCATTTTGGGGCAGTGAAGGAAGGTATTTGGGGTCGAGATGGGCTATTCACGGTTCGAATGCGTCCTGGGAGGTGTCATTTTGTAGTTCTCGAGGAGTACATTCCGATTTGAGGGATGTTCCCGTCATCTGTGACGTCATCGATGACGTCATTAGTAGAAGCAGTAGCCAAAGTGTGCATTTTGGGGCAGTACAGGAAGGTATTTGGTGTAGAGATGGACCATCCCTGGTCCGATTGTGTCGTGGGAGGTGTCATTTTGTAGCTCTCGGGGTGTAGACCCCGATTTGGGGGGCTGTTCACAGCATCTGTGACGTCATTGGTGACGTCATCAGTACGAGTAGTAACGCATGTCGCGTCAATATGCGCATGCGCAATCTGGCCGTAGTAGAGAAATCAGGCATTTTGGGGGGTATGTGGGTGTGTGTTTGGGGTAGAGATGGACCCCTATGGGTCCGAATGGGTCGTGGAAGGTGTCAAAGTGAAGTTTGTGTGGGTTAGAGTCAGAATGGTGTGTTTTTAAGTGCAAGTCGCGTCAATCTGCGCATGCGCAGTTGGTTGTAGTAAGTAAAGTGGCCATTTTGGGGCAGTACATGAAGGTATTTGGGGTCGAGATGGGCTATTCTCTGTTCGAATGCGTCCTGGAAGGTGTCATTTTGTAGTTCTCGGGGTGTAGACCCTGATTTGAGGGATGTTCACGTCATCTGTGACGTCATCGATGACGTCATCAGTAGGAGTAATAACCAAAGTGTGCATTTTGGGGCAGTACAGGAAGGTATTTGGTGTAGAGATGGACCATCCCTTATCCGATTGTGTCGTGGGAGGTGTCATTTTGTAGCTCTCGGGGTGTAGGCCCCGATTTGGGGGGCTGTTCACAGCATCTGTGACGTCATTGGTGACGTCATCAGTACGAGTAGTAACGCATGTCGCGTCAATATGCGCATGCGCAGTCTGGCCGTAGTAGAGAAATCAGGCATTTTGGGGGTATGTGGGTGTGTGTTTGGGGTAGAGATGGACCCTATGGGTCCGAATGGATCGTGGAAGGTGTCAAAGTGAAGCTTGTGTGGGTTAGAGTCAGAATGGTGTGTTTTTAAGTGCAAGTCGCGTCAATCTGCGCATGCGCAGTTG
>JAVTVY010049439.1:0-24631 GCA_036873755.1 Hanleya hanleyi
GGCTGCTAAAAAACAGGGAAGGAATTGGTCCTGTTCAATCTACTTCTGATGTGTCTCTCGTTACATACGTGATGTGAATTTGTGAAGCTTAGCTCTAATTATTGAAGATACTTCAGCAATACTGTAAAGAAAGTCTAGGCAAATGAGAGTTGCATATGTGGTACCAGTGGACGATGGAAACAATTTTGTTGAGGCGTTCAACTGTTATCACAATTGTTTGACAACCCAATTAATGAAATTACCTTTCCCCGATAAAGAACACAACACCGAAGATTAAAAATTGTATATTATCTGAACTAAACAAGATAACATTTTGGTAGTAACCCTACAATATTGCAGAGGTCGGTGTCCGCATCATAGTGAACATTGTTGCCCAGGAAGCAGATCGGCTTTCATTTCATGGTTTATGTATTCATGCACACAGCAACCGGTAGCCAAAGCTCAATGACATTGTTATTGTAGACATGTACAAGAATGAAGTCACTGAATCTGATTCATATTTATTTGTGTGGCAATTGACAACCAGAAAATAATATAAGTAGCCTATAGGTCTTCTTCAAGATTACACGTATGCCTACCGGTACATCGAATAATTATTTTAAAATCCATTCAGCAATTGCACACAGAAAAAATACCCTTATGTTACTAAAAAATTCAATCACAGACACAGAAAACCATTATTAACATCAAAAAATAAATTTACCTCCACTGCCTGGCCCAAACGGAAAATTATTTTGTCAACTTCAACAGGTCAGAGCAAAGCACTAAGTGGGGTATATATCCAATCTAATTAAAATTAAATCCTAACGGCTTCCCCATTTGGATATGTCGCTGTTAGGATCTAACTGGCTTGCAGTAAGGCGCGTGTTGACCGATCCCGAGAGGTTTTCATAGTGCTTTGAAGGGAACGTAATGACAAGTGCTTTCTGGTTGGCTCAGCCGAAGCACACGCCAAGCTGTGGGGGAATCTTCTGATCTTGCCGCCCACCCGCCAGGTTGGCTCCATAATGCGGGGTAGAATTATGGACTCGTCCTTGACGTAACCTTGAGTCCATGAACCTAT
The DNA here is from genome assembly GCA_036873755.1 of Hanleya hanleyi. NCBI lineage: Eukaryota > Metazoa > Mollusca > Polyplacophora > Lepidopleurida > Hanleyidae > Hanleya > Hanleya hanleyi. Next base: position 1,064 of record JAVTVY010049439.1, read on the forward strand.
CCCCCCTGCCCGACTCAAGTAAAGTAGTTAAAATGCGGTTGTGATGTCATAAGACTATTAAATATTCATGAGCTGGGCGCTCCGAACACAAAATTCAATTGAAATCAGTAAGATCCTACATAGCGACATATACGATTGGGGGCATTGATAGGATATTAATTATTTATTAAGATTGGGTATATATCCCACCTAAGATATTAAATCAAAGTTTGGATATTGAAATATATCCTAATTGGGATATTTTCACCGATTTTCATACTAAACGGCAATGTCGGATTTCGGCATAAAAACTACCAAAAACAAGATAGAATCTACTTCACAAAACTGACAATACGATTGTATAATTTTGCTGACCTTTTCTCGTCGACATTATTATCTGTGCAATTGCAATTACGTGCAATACTTTTTGATGCTGTTGTTGCAGTATACTTCCCATCAATAACCACTGTTGTATGTCTTTAAACGAACAGAAGAACTACTAGCACAATATGCCAGCTTGAACATATGGAAGTATGAAAAAAATATTCAAATTGCGATATTTCATCCCAATTGGGATATATATCCCAGTTAGTCCTTTTCCCTGACCTGTTCAACGAGCTATCATTACGGATATGGTAAGAATCAAGAACATTATTTTTGCTGGATGACAAATGATGCAGGACGATAAGATCAGTCAATGTGAAAATTGCAGTAAAAAGGATGCTTTCGCTTGATGAAATAAATCAAGTTTTCCTTGCAAGAAATGTTTTCAAACTTAGCACACAAAACGGCGGCTTTCAGTCATGCCATGTGCATGCTTTCAGTCACGCAGTAGCGCGGAAACATTCATTTATTTGATAATATTAACACGTGTGCGCCGGGAAACAAGTAATGAATTCAGTGACGGGTATAAAACGTTTTACACACCTCGATCTGTCCGAATGTCACACTCGCAGAGTGTCAAAACTCTCCAGTCGACTGATGGAACGAAAATGAAACTGCCTCCTCGTCTCTCCTTTTCAAACTCTCTCACCGGGACTGCACTATAATTTTGGCAGTGCGGTTCAGCCGATCTTAAAACATGACGTCTTTTCGTAAATTCGGTGTATTTCATTGGCTATCAGAACCGAAGATGAAGGCCATGGGCATATTCCGTGACTACGACCTGTGCCATATTGACCAGTTTACAGACAAAACACAATCTTTCGAAGAAAATCTCTCAAGATATCAGCAGAAGTGTTGTCCAGGAAACGCATTCGACATATTCTTCAATATCTGCACCTAGAAACGGCTCGTCGTGAGATTAATTCAGAGAAACTATTCGAAACTAGGTCGAACTACTTCATAGCGCATTCAATAAACGGAGTGACGCGGAACTTTCAGTCATTCTCTCATTTTGCGCAGGGGTGTTGTAATGAAAACCATACCGCTTGGATAGATCGCACCTCTGAAATTACCCATAAGCCAGTTCACCTAGCATGGCAAGAAACAGGGAATTTTCCCTGTTTAAAAATGGATATAAAATATACATCTCACATATGAAGCAATGACGTGAAACACGGCGTATGGCGTACCGGAACGTGGAAAAATGAGAGAAACGTTGTGAGTAATAAACGTAGCGATTTCGCATTCGCAACATAATGTACATACATGCTCCTAATAGAGCAGGATACAAACTTATAAAAGTACACGACGTAACGGCGAGAAACGACGTACAGGTGAACGAGGACAACGAGACGACGTAATGTAACGTCGTACAGGTGCGAAGCGAGAAAAGAGTTGCAACATAGTAACCCCGAAACCGATTGTAATTATTTTCCATCTTTTAGAAAATAGAAACGCAGTAGAGATGAACACATTAAATGTTCCTAGCGCTAATCACACGTGAGCTCAATGAGCTAAAAGGTATAATGGATCTTTGTGTCAGTGAACATGAATACTGTAATAGTGAACATGATTACCTTATGACCTCTCCCGATGTAATTTGTCTCCTGTACATGAAAATCAGTACTGGAGTTTTATAAGGAGAGAATATCAACATTTACAAACAATGTTACTATTTATAACCCAAAAATAGTCACAGCACCGACATCCAGAACAAAGAGATTTCAACGTAACCAAGAAAATCCTCAAAGAATTTAAAATTCCCGAAGACAGGAAATACATTTAAAGACTCTCGCCGGCAGGAAGGTAAGGATATTAAAAATTTTGAATTTGAAATGACCTAGCGCGAACAAGCTGTCGAGAAGCAGAAACGGTAAGTTCATTGTTAAAGAGCAGTGTGATGTTCTTGTAGACTATACCGATAATCAAGAAAACTTCACGAATTTACATGTTCCGTATCGTCGAACGAGAGTATTTCTAAAGATTTCCCGGAGAAATACACTCACAGAATTGTTTTAACAGTATACATGTGACATTTACAAGTAAACTTTTTACCATGTGCCACACAATGTGACTTTTGGCAGCATTGTCGATATTGTCTAGGATTACAACAACAACAACAACAACACCCTCACGCTAACAATTTTAAATTTTCTCAGAGAGAAGAAATAAAAATAATGCTCAACTCCATCTGAATTATAAACGAAATACAGTATACAGATGGGACCAACTTGGTGAGAAACAAACAATTCACATGTAAATAACAAATTTGTGTATCAAAGAATAGCACAGTTTCACAAAAAACAGTGGGTGAATAGGATTACATACTCACGATAAACCAACACGTGATCCCTTTGTTGATCGACACACCCTTAATCACATAAAGAGATCAGCAAAGAAGCTCATTAAAATGCAACAAACAGTCGTAGTAAATAGGGTTGAGTTGTGGTTACGTACACAAATGCAACAATCACGTAAACATGAGAGGCAGATAAAACCTCCGTAAGTTCTCTCTTGAAGACAGGATATCAAAATCACATAATAATACTTGATATAACAAGAGATTACCTTCTTGGTAGGACCAAAGAATTGAATGCATGAAGGTGAAAAACTACCAAAGTCCGAACAAAACATACAACAACAACATGGAACATTGACGGACTGCTAATAAAGAATCGGATTTCCCCGGCGGGGAAAAACGAACCTCCCGCGCCAAACGAGGGTAGTACTCACAATCCTGGTAAAGATTTATACAACAATTCAATGGATAAAATCATGAATCAACGAAACAAAAACCTGTTCGTTTAAAGTACATCACAATAGGCTCACATACTGACCGAAACAAAACGGAATGTTGAGAGCCAATAAAAGCCCACATCAAACACACCGGGTCGCAACTCAATGTTTGTGTGGAGACGCAAAATTGAATACACACTGCCCTAATGCAGGATTGTGTTATTAGTTAAACATGAGATTTCATAAAGACTTTTAGAAAACATCGTCAGACGATCATTTCAAGAGAATTTAAAATCTCCGCCAAAAGCAAAATATTTAGCGACGTACGTCCGAAGACACTAAACACGTGGCCGACCCAAGCGAGTCCAACATTCGCCCCAACAAATAGATCGGGAAACGGAATTAAATAAACTATGTCCAGATTTAACCCGCAACGGAGAAATTGACACACGACGATGTTTATTTGCTTTCTTCTTTTTAGAAGAAACATGTGGAACCGATAGACAAAGGCGAAATAACATGTGGCAAAGAATTCTTTTGTCTGACGGAGACAATGGAATGCACCGGAAAGACCGACTTGGTCTTTGTTAAGCCGGACAAAGGAACGGGTTTGGGAGCGACCCTAGACAATGAAGAACCGGTACGGGTCAAGCTGTCCAACAGTCTAGAACTATCTTCCTATAGGATAGTGCCGCTAGCGGAATATATACCGACGCGGGTGAAAACTGGATCTAGAACAGAATGAAATAAATCTAAGCCAACCCGGTCGCCTCATTACATTTCATATCATTGCCAGAGAAATTTCCCAAACCCGTCTGTCGACCTCCGAAATAGACGGGTCATCACACGCATGTAAAAGATAAGCACGACGAGCTTGGGCATAATTCCTCCAAGTCGTCGCGCCCCATAACACACATTCCGCGCACGTGGTCGCGCGATAACACAACTCTTTACAAGAAAAACAAGCCGTGTGGGCGTCCAATGGGGACAAAATCTGCCCGCACGTACGACAAGGAATAGTAGTCGGAACCTCAGACATAATAATGCAATAAGGAAGTTCCGAATAACAAACAAAAGTCACACTTGATAAAGGATATACCAGCGAAACAACAACAACCAACGTTGAAAATTGAATCTAAACACTTCCCTAGATGTGCACTGCTCGAGAGCAAACAGGAGAAAGAGGACGAGAATGGGCTGGCTCTGGCTTATATAGTAACCACGTTGGGAAGAGTGAGAGCTCTCCTAGGGGCGGATAACTCTCTCCTAGGGGAGTTAATTTTTAGTTTACTTCCGTTTTCTACGTTTGATTGTGCACTTTAATGGAGATTAAAGGCATTGAAATTAACGCAGGTTTACGATTTAGGAAGCAAATGGTCAATATTAGAACAGTTTGAAATTTTAACTTACCAAATTTTAGAACAAAATATTATGTGATTCTCTCAGGGCTGTTCCAGAAAAGAAATACATGGGATTGGGTCAAGTTCTATGGTATATGTTCCTACGAAGTAGGCTCTCATTTGCAAATTGTTCGGTAATGAGTGAGTGAGCGAGTGAGTCAGTCCATCCGAATCCTTTCTCCGGCAAAATAAGGAGAACCATTGACATTCGAAACTTGATTTTTGGCATGAACGTGCATTAGGGGACGGTTACCAGCAAGTTCTGAGCTGACCTACTTAGGTGACCTATAATCCTCTAAATTGGCAAAAACATGTCATAATGCCTTCTAAGACCATGAAGATGCGCTTAATTAGTTCAATGTCAGTGTGATCTGCCCTAATTGGGTCACGGTCAATGTGATCTACTTTCTGACCTAATTAGGTGACCTAGAAACCTCGAAATTGGAAAAACATGTCTCAATGTCTCCTACGACCATACTGGTCAGTCTTAGGTCAAGGTACACAGTCACTTAAATCATATCAAACCCCTACTTCGTAGGTCTTGTGACATTAGTCACACAACTCATGTGTGGTTAGTGGTATACAGTCATTTAACAAGGAGATAGGATAAATGGTGTATGGGTGGTGGGGTCAAAGAGTTGTCTTCCCCCCATCCCATACACCTTTTACTGGAAAAGTAAATAGTGTTGACAGTGACAGGTACTACCACTGTTTACTCACTGGTTTGACGAAGGTCTCTAGTTTATCCCAGCTGCCTAGTTTCCATGCCGCTTCCACTCTGTATGCATTGAGCTGACCTAGCCAGTGGGGTCTAATAAAAAGAAACACATGCCAAATGATATCATGGTCACATTTCATCACATTTTATTTTGGTTTGTCATGTCTTTTTGTTTATATTTCATCGCATTGTTTGTGAACGGTGCATGATGTAGAATATGCGCAAATTTAAAATAGCTGCTATTGGAAAGTAAACATTTGGCAGCAATGTACCATCCAACTTTGAGCAATTTCTGACATGCCCCCTCTCCCCCCCAACAACAACTCTAACCAATCAACAACATTACACTTTAACACATACCTAGGAAATGTCACATCCATGGCAGCATTGGCTTTCATATTATGAGCAGCCCTTAATCAATAACTTTAGTATAATGAAGCTTACTTCTCAGCCAGTATACCGCTGACCTGAACCAGAGCTGCACTCTGTTGACCCAGGTCCATGTAGTTTCTCAGTAATCCCTGGTGAAGACTGATGTCATCCGACTCTCTCGTATGGCTCTCATAACACGCCAGCGCATATGTCAACTGTCCTGCAGTGATAGAAAAATAGCTCAATGAGTATAAATTTCGGAAAAACTTCATCACATAAACGCCCCCTAAGGGAAGCAAGATCTCCAGACTTTTGAAAATTTCTGAAGGCCGTCCCACCTAGATGAATGAACAAATGGCCTTGATCTCTAACAAACAATGTTAGTCCCAAGTTACCTGTACATTCATGAACCAGGATTTCCTCTTTTACCGTGGGCTGGGACTGTCGTATTGCTGCCACACCCTCCACACCATCTGCCTCATCCATATCAGCATAGAGTCTCTGAAACACACAGATCATTCCTGGATACTTTCATCACATCACCCGACAGTGGGCACATTATTGAAAACTTTAACAACATAAAAAGGGTTATAAGATGGAGTCATATTGCAGTTACTCAGTTTAGAAAACACATCGTCTTTGGGATTTGGGGCTACATCCCCAGTGACAATTGTAAAACTACACACTGGTGTATTACATCTCATTTCATATTTTCTGGATATATAAGGTTCAACTGAGAAAATTAATTTTAACAAATTTTAAACTCCAGCTCAAATCAAGGTTTAATTTCCACTGCACCAGGCCAAAAAGATATGAAGGCATAATTATTGGTGAGGACCATACCTGTACAAAGTCGAGATGTCCTTGTATATCTTGCTTCTTGCTGGTGATGAACTGTTCAAAGTACATGAGTGCCCTGGTGTAAGCCTTACAGTTGTAGGAGGCCTCAGATAATTCATCCTGTGCAATTTGATCCAGGAAATCACTCACCGCTCTGTAACCTGGGTCATTCAGGTATGCTGGCTCTGAATAGATACATGTTAGATTGGAGTTCAAGTCACATCACTCAAAAGACAATGTAAAAATATGCAGCAAATAACAGGCTAAGACTGGCAAAGCTTTACAGTAAAACCTCCCAATGAAAAGGTAATATCCTAAACAAAATACTGACAGTAAAACTTGCAGCAGATCCTTTTTCAATTATATTTCCTGAATCTTACATCAAATCGTCGCCCTAGAATTTAAAAGTTTCCCCAAACACAAAGACAAAATATTCCCCCCCCCGCCCCTATTATCACAAACAGATGAAAATGAACAGGAAATAAGACTGCTACAACTAGACAGAAAGCATGGCAAAATGTCAGCATTATGGATTAACAATACTCAGATGATTTACAATACTCAAATGATATCAAAAACTTTTTTGTCCGATTTTATCAATTGTGTGCCTGGAAATCAAAACAGGAATGACATCAGTGTTAGGAGAGAGAGTATAATACCTCCTTTCACAACCCCCGATTTAGAGGCAGCCACGACTTGAGCCCTGCGACGTCTCCATTTGTTCAAGTAGTCAAACACTGAGTACACAGTTTGTGCGCTCATGTGACGGAAGTCGGATGCACTACCATGACGTGTGTCTGGTTTCTTCACATGTAAGATCACCTCCATCATCTCGTTATGAATCTGATTGGACAAACAATAACATGGTTACAGTTGACATCAGTATAAGATTCTGCATAAAAAACAGCGGAGGTCAGATTTGTCGCTATCATCAGTTCAAGCAGATACAACAGAGTAAATTTATTCTTCTCAATGCGATGCATCTTCCACCATAATGTTACAAGATTTGGTAAACTTTCGGTGCTCCATCCAGCACTCAACAGGGGTCAATTCAAGGGCTGAAATGTTCTCAAAGCTGCAATTCCTCACAAGAGAATGTATTTTGTTTCACAGCAAGGTTGTTCTTTCAGCTAAATACTTATTTCAGTTCAGATACCTCGTTATATGTCATACATCAGAACTTTATTTTCAACTTTTTTCTTTTCACAATTCCGACAGCCTGCTCGTTGGGCAAATCCAGGCATGGGAAAATTGGCACTTTTGAAAACGTCTGAATAAGTTCGGAATTTACTGCCTCCAACCAGAAGTATGGCTGTTTTGGGGCATTTCAGACAAAACTGATTAACTTTAGTTTTTTTTAAAATTTCAGTAAAAAGTCAAACCACAAATTTCCTCATGTAGTGGACTGAGGAGAAAAATGAGATAAATTCAACTGCCGTACGTGCTTCAGAGGAGAAATATAGAAGGAAATACCTCAGTCTTGTCAATACCCTGACCATCCTGGAGGACATGCAGTACAACATGGGGTAGAAGGTAGAGAGCTATATGGACATCATGTTTGATCTGTGCAGCACATGCCTGGAACACTTTACCTGCTTTATCTTCTTTCACCTAGACAGGTAATGCAAACACAGGTTAGAACAACGAATACCAGTGGGATCCTTGAATCACTCTTGATACTTTCAGGATTCTTGTATCCTTGATTTAATACTGACAGGATTCCTAGATCATTGATTGGGCACTTTGTCAGGATTACTAGATCCTTGAATCCATTGACCAGCAGAAAGGATTCCAAAATTTTAGATTCACTCTGAACACAAAAACACTTTAGGCTGAATTCCTAGATCCTTGATTTGACAATTATATTAGGCATGTTAGGGTTCCAAAGGATACTTGGTCCCACACATAGACAACAATCATTGATCTTTGACTCTTACAATACACAAAATGCCTAGATCTTTGACTGAATCTTACAATAGACAGAATGCCTAAATCCTTACAATAGACAGGCTGCCTAGATCTTTGATTTACTCTTACAATGGACAGGATGCCTAGATCTTTGATGGACTCTTACAATGGACAGGATGCCTAGATCTTTGAAGACCTTTTACAATGGACAGGATACCCAGATCTTTGATGAACTCTTACAATAGACAGGATACCTAGATCTTTGATGGGCTCTTACAATAGGAAGGTTGCCTAGATCTTTGATGGAATCTTACAATAGACAGGATGCCTAGATCTTTGACGGACTCTTACAATAGACAGGATGCCTAGATCTTTGATTGACTCTCACAACAAACAGGTTGGCTAGAGCTTTGATTGACTCTCACAATAGACAGGATGCCTAGATCTTTGATTGACTCTCACAACAAACAGGTTGGCTAGAGCTTTGATTGACTCTTACAATAGACAGGATGCCTAGATCTTTGACTGTATCTAACAATAGACAGGATGCCTAGATCTTTGATTGACTCCAACAACAGACAGCATTCGTAGACAGGATGCCTAGATGTTTGTTGGCAGACAGGATTCCTAAATTAATGCCATACTATTCACATGGAGCTAACTTACAATGCAGAGAAGAAATAACTTAACCTTGAAATTTTGAATGTAAATCATCACAATAATGCTGTATTAAAAGCGGACAGGTCGAGCCGAGCACAAGTCTGACTGTGTGACAGTCGAGTTAAGGAAAAATATGATCAGGACAAACTCATCATGCATTTTGCTAATACAACCAAGTGGCACGTAGACATGCTCAGACACCATGTGCCTATAGCTAGTCATGGTGTTCCTCTTCAGTCATGATCAAAACGTGCATATTTTTGTAACCATAAGTATTTGGTCATGTTTTGTGTTTTCTCTGGTCACATTCTAAGGTGAGTTATTTATGCTCAGTACTGTACGCTCATTTTGTGAGCCAAGTTTTTCCCATGAGTATATTCCTACTTTGCTATTAGATGTATATGTATATTTTAACACAGATAAATTGTTCTGTATTCCTAGATCCATGATTTACTGGTCAGCTGAACTGAGGGATCCAGGTATTGATATAGGATGGAATAACTGGACAAAAGAAGACGACATTTAACAGGTACTACAGTCTGACCTTTGAGAAGAGATATCCTGTCCAAGAAGTCACCCAATCTTTGAAGTTGGAGCCTTTTATACTTCCATAGACTGGCTTCTCAAGTAATGACCAGTCTTTGGAACTCAACAGCTTGTACCTGTCAATACAAAAGGACAGAATAATACCTGCACTCTATCAAACATGTCAACTAAAATAATATCCGGCAACTAAAATAATATTCACCAATGAAGTAAAGTCTCATCTTACCAGTCCCAGAAAGACTGAACACAGACCAGCCACACAAAACATAGAGTTAGTTCTCTTAGATCAGATCACTCTTACATTATCTTCCAACTTGATTGAACGAAAAGTTAGACAAAATGACACTTTCTTTTGTCAATATCTTGTGGAGCAGTTCAGATGTGAATAGTTTTGAGTAATCAGTGCTGAATATGGAAAGAAATTTTCTTGAAATGGTCTTCTGAAGTGTACTTTGAATTGAGTGTGAGTTAGTGAATATGATTTAATGTCGCTTTCAACAATATTTCAGTCATATCATGACGTTTGGGTCCTATTTCTTTTCACATCCGGGAACCCCACAGTTGCCCCAGTTAGTAGCCTCTTATAACAAGCTGTCTGAGGAGCTGAGGCCTTGAATTGATTCAATTATTAGACACCTTAAGAAGAGGACATACTTGGAGCTGAAGTACTGTTGTAGTATTTCCTGGGTTTGTTCAGGGAATCGTCTCCACAGTTTCTGTCCAGGTGACCCATCCTTCTTATCTTCCCCTATGTCATAGATCCGAAGGAGCTCCTGCATGGCCAGAGCTGAACAGTCCTATAACATCAACGAAAGAGATCGAGAGAGAATTAAATTTAAAGTCAAGCTCAGCAACTATAACAACAGATATGATAGGGCAAATACTCAATATGTAAATTATGAGCATAATAAATGATAAACATGGCTTCAATCTACTGGCCCACAGTGCGTCTGTTTGCTCACATCCCCGCAGTACCTATTAATGCGTACTATAAAGTTGCTATGGCATGTCCAAAGAAAACCATAATCAGACCTGGGCATATAAGGCACACAGATATTCAATAAACATTAAATCTTAGCAAATAGATAATTACCCTTCAGAAAAGTGGAACACTGAACCACATATTCACCTGAATTGAAGCGACTCCAGCTGCCAGGAAAGCACGTACGATTTCATTGATCAGATCAAAGCCAAAGTTGTCATCTGTGACACTGACATGGAATTTGGCCAGTTCAGCCTTGGGGTAGTTGGTGGCCAAGTCCAGTCTTCAATTGATACATACAATTAAATGTATAATATCACAACCACATCCTCAAAGAATAGGTAATCTAACACTCCGACAATACCTCTTAACGTTTTAACCACAGGCAGTGCAAATATTTGACTGATCGAATACTTGTACAAAATGGTAATCCCTCTAATAATTTAATCACAAGAAGTACAATTTCACACCATAAAATCTTTGGGCAATCAAATTTATCACAGCACGAAGTTAACAAAATTATCCAAAATCATGCAGAAAATATATTACAATGTAAACTCTCTATAATTTCAGCCTTATAAAAGGATTGCTGTTGTGTATTTTATTAATCTGGGACATCATAGCACCTGCCTTATATCAGAATCAGCACTATATCACGGCACACGTCTTTGATATTTCATGGATTTTAGGGGGTGATCAAATTCATTAGAAAGACTGCTTGAATTCTGTCCCAAAGGAGATGGTACGATAAGGCTGGATTTTAGACTATATGTGATGCGGTTGAAATCGAAAAAATAAGATGTCCTCAAAATAATTGTGTTTTAATGTAACAACAAGAAAACATATATGTACATAATATCTAAAAGTTCTAGCTCGAAGTTCTTGCGTTGTCATTGTAGTCATGACATGAAATTGAAATCCGCAATATGGGCTATTTCGTGAAAAAAAGGGTCTAAATCGAGTCATTTAAACACACATTTAGAATCGAAGGACCCCCTGGACCAAAAAGATTTTCCAGCAATGGAGATATAATGCCATGGCACATCACCAGGTTCAATGGCATTTTGGTCCAAGGGGTCCTTCATGTCTAAATGTGCATTTAAATGACGAGTTAGACCCATATTTCACGAAATGACACATGCTGCGGATTTCAGTTTCATGTCATAACAATACCCAAGAAGCAATCGAGCTAGAACTTTTACATATTGTGTACATATATTTTCTCTTGCCGTTACATTAAAACACAATTATTTTTAAGGCATTTTATTTTTTCGATTTCAACCGCACCACGTATAGGCCAAAATCCCGCCTTATCGTACCATATCCTTTGAGGGTGATTGAATGAATTAGATGATCAATCAGATTGTGATCAGTACTTGAATACCCAGCACTTCAAGCATTGTATAACATATATACAGGGGTGCTTACCTGCCAGGGTCTATAGCCCCCAGCTCACCCAGACACTCTCCATACAAGATCCTGGCACGCCGATCAGACTCCCGACATCCAGTCAGCAACTGAAACACATGAAGGCAGATTTTAGACATGAGAAAAAACTCTTCTGGTCAAGTTTGAAAATCTGTTAATAATCTAGAAGAGCTGACAAAACTGGCATCCCAAGGACCATCCATGCTACCCTGTGTAGTTTCGCAGAAAAGAACGGTACTTTATGACCTTGCTAAAGTTTGTAAACTATTCTACACATTACACTTTATTACCCCCTATATACCCAAGGCTGAAAATAAATCAATAAACGCGTTTTACGTTCATGAGAAGGTTATATCATGTCTTTTTACTGCTACTGTTCACTGTTCACGATTTTAACAATGGAAAAAGAACAACAATGATGAAAATCGAAAAATGTCAGTTAATTTGAAGATCGGAAAAATCAATCAGATAATTGCTGTATAATTCTGAAGACAATACTAATCGAGTTATAAAAATTTCAACCAATTTTGCCAAGGTCATGGATAGAGACAATTTTACATGTGTTTTTATCCCACGAGATGCACTAGCGTGGAGCTTTCAGCTATTCAGTACATTTTGTTATCAAATGGCTAAATAATGATAAGTATAAGTATTTCTAAATTACTTATCATACCGGTATTTAATTGAGTGATATTAAAAATATAAAATTGTCATAGAAATTCAAATTGTATAGGAATGGACTTGAATGAAGCAATAAACTTTGCTTTCACCAGTTACATGGGATTTCCATGCAGACTTTTGCATCAACTTGGATTGGGACAATAGATCATGTAAAGCCAAATCGAGCATGTGGTTGAATAGAGCACGCCCAAACCCGAAAGGTTGCTGGAGATACGGCAAGCGGTTACAAGACTTATTTCCATCATAGCCTGCTTGTAACCTGTCTGGTTACGATAGACACAACTGACCATGACCTATTACATATAACAGTTTCTTATTTCAAGTCCTGTATACCCATTGTTCTGGCTGTGCAGGTTGGCCAAATGAGTGTGACAACTGGTGGATTGGAAGGTGGGGAGAATGAGGGTTTGGCTTCAGTGGGAGACGATGAGCCTCTGAGATTATGATTGGCTGGAAGTTCTCTCAGGTACACCCCCATCAACCGATGACATTGCCCATACTGTGTACAAAATTTCAAATCGACCAATCTGTAACCTGGGGAGATAGCTAGAAGATATTTCAATTTACTGGAGTTTTAGTCAAATTCTTGTCATCAAGTTCTGGCTTCACAGCATTTAGAGTCCGGTAGAAATATTCACTGGGATCTCTGTGGGATGGAGAAAAGTTTCCCTTAAGGTTAAGGAGATCCTGCTCTCTAAAACGGAGGTAAAAAATGTTGTTTTTCATTGACAATTTGATTTCTTCTCAACCAATGCTCCAAAACTTCAGGCGCATTAATCTACCTATTGTTTCATGTCCTAAAATTAATTTGCGATTTGAAGAACCAGTGAATGTTGCTTCCATAGCTTGACAAATATATGACAACAATTTTTTTTACTACCAGTTGATTGAGATATATTTGTCTGTGTTGGCCTCAAGAGGATATTGCTGAATTTATTATGAACATGTAAACGGATATAATGAGCAAAAAGGACAATTTTTACCTCCATTTTTAGAGAGCGAGATCTCCCTAACCTGATTGGAGGACCTGTGTGAGATCCTTAGCTCTCTTAATTCATACATCAACAACTTACCACTGATACAAGCTCGGATATAATGGGGTCTGCAGTCTCAGTCCCGATGATCAACTTATGGATGGCAGACTGTGTGTCAAAATGAGAATACAATACATTTATTATCGACACGACTGGATTCCTGGTACAGGGAGTTGAATCCAAGTATGTCACCAGTATTAGACTATTTTAAAGAGTCTAAGATAAGAGTTTCCATTTGTTCCCAAATACAATGAATATGTTCTAAACCCTGGTGCACATGAGAACTATCCCCTGAACAAACAGCCTCAATTGCCTGTTAGCTCAGGGGCTAGCTCTCGTCTGCGGGCATTTTTGTTTTAGGTTTTCGCCTCATGAGGCTGTTTGATAATTCTGCCCCTCGCAAGGCAAAATTCTCACCATGTGCGGTGAACATAAGCTAATTAGGTAAACTATATAAAATCTTTAATTGAACCATCTGGTCTTTTGCTTGACCACTGTTTGGCTGCTCAAACAGCAAACTTCCGGCGGCTCTGTTTTGAGAGCAATCTTATGTATTCATGGGTGCATAACAGTACATATATATATATTGTTCAACACATACCTGGTTCTCATGAAGGAGAACTCTCAGCTTGGAGAGCGCGTGAAGTCGGATATCTAAGTTTTCATGGGTCACACCTTTCAGATAATGGGTTATCTGTGACCTTGGACCAGATTGGCTGAAAAGAAATTAAATATTAATCATTAAGTATGGTTACTGAATCATTCACAGTATTCCACAAAATGAATTCAGCAAAATATATCAAAAACTAAAGGCAACATGCCGCAGGAATCAAATTACAGAGCAGGGTTCGAATTAGTAAAGTTGTGATGACCTGCTATTTTTTTTTTTTTTTCATCAAAAAAAAATCGCAGGTCAAATCCAACATCACCTGCTTTATATGAAGTTGGACAGTTATTTTTTTCTGCATCTGCAAATCCACCAATAATCATAAATACAGTATAAAGTGCACACTGCCAATCCGCCATGTATCAATTTGTATCCCAGGAAGAAATACAGGGGACTAATGAACAACCATTCCAATATTATATTAATGAATTCTTTTCCAAGACCTCTGCCCTTTTGTGAGATTCACCATTGGCATGTGTAACAACCACATCTTTCTTCACATTTGGAGTACCATAAACTCACGTCTGATAGTTTCTTAGCATTTTTATTCTGTCCTCATATTTTTTACATAGGGCACAACAGACGCTAACTACGACTTGCTGTCCATTGCGCTTTTCAGACTGTAAAATCTCAATCCAGTCGCATTTCCGCGACTTCAGCATTGACAGTTTGACAGTTTTTTGCGACATATTCTTCGCATGCTGTCAAGAAGATAATTACATCCAGGGAAATAACTGTAATGCTAGTACGCTTTGTGCGCAGCCAGAAGTTGAACATGAAGCTGCGCTATCGAAACCCCTCGGCTCTGAACCCCAGCTATTATAATGTAAGGGTGTCTCTACCAATTGATTGGCTTGTGGGAAGAAATATTTACCCCTGGTATTGTAAGTGTACTTTCTTTGAAAAAAAAGAAAAGTTTTCCTCCCCTTAAAATAATTTGTTTCTGGAATAAATTGAAAGAGCTGTATCGATGTCTCACCAAAACAACAGTACACATGGCTTGATAAATACAGTACATGTATACTAAATGGCACATGTATGTCATTTTCAAAACAGATTTGCAAGCATTCTTTGCATTGTCTAAGAAAATAAATCAATAAATCAGTCATCCAATCAATAAATAAATGTGATAGTATACTAACATGATATAGAAAGAATATGCAAACTTAACATAGGAATTAGTGGATTTTGTTAGACAAGGGGCATACTTTCTGACACGACTCATTTTTGATAGGCATCTAGTGTCATTTTCAAACAGATTTGCAGGCATTCTTCGCATTGTGTAAGAGAATAAATCAATAAATCAGTCATCCAATCAATAAATAAATGTGATAGTATACAAACCTGATATAGAAATTATATGCAAACTTAACATAGGAATTAGTGGATTTTATTAGACAAGGGGCATAACTCTGCAAAATACTTTCTGACACGACTCATTTTCGATAGGCATCTAGCTCAGGTCAAGAGAAACAACTGTATCATGTTAGGATGTTGTATTTGGAACGGTTCTGAAATTATCACAATAAATCATAAATGGATTTTTATTTGTAAAAAAGGGGCATAACTCTGCAAAATATTGTCAGAGATGACTCCTTTTCGATAGGCTTCTGATTTACGTGAAGATAAATAGATGTAACAAGTTTGGTTGCCATGCATGAAATGGTTCTGTAGATATCGCGGTAACGGATTTTATTAGACAAGGGGCATAACTCTGCAAAATACTTTCTGACACGACTCATTTTCAGTAGGCATCTAGTTTAGGTCAAGAGAAACAACTGTATCACGTTAGGATGTTGTATATGGAACAGTTCTGAAATTATCACAATAACAAATCATAAATGGATTTTTATTTGTAAAAAGGGGCATAACTCTGCAAAATATTGTCCGAGATGACTCATTTTCGATAGGCTTCTGATTTACGTGAAGATAAATAGATGTAACAAGTTTGGTTGCCAGGCATGAAACGGTTCTGTAGATATCGCGGTAACGGACGGACGGACGTACGTACGGACGTACGGACAGCCGTACATGATGACGACAATACCCCTAGGCCAAAGTTGGCCGAGGGGTAAAAAGCATCGTGCTTCGTTCGTACTTTCAGTTTTACACCCGCATTTATTGGAGTATTTGTACGATGATATCGCCCACGAAGAATTCAATTTACGTTGCGTGAAACGGAAACAAAATTATATATAGTTAGGAATGGCTAGGAAAATTATGGCCTGCTACTTTCGGTCGAGATTTTTTTTGTAGCAGGTCATTTTCTACATCGCCTGCTTTGTCAAAATTTTGGCCAGCTTTTAGCCAATATCGAAAAAATATCGATATTGTGACTAAGATTTGGAAGCATCTAAATATATTAAAAACTTATCAGGTGATGCACCACGGAAAAGTGAGTTATCCCCCTTCATTGTAGAACTACTTGGCTCACCTTGATGGTCCTTCCATGTAATGTTTGAGCACAGCATGAGCATCAGCCAGCTCAGCAATGTCAGGCAGGAAATAGATCTCGTGGAAATGGTCATGCAGCGCAGTACTGAAATCCATGTGAATAAAGATAATGTAGAAGAATAAGGTATAATTTTATGCTCAAAATCGTCAGATGTGAAAGAGAAATGAATCTGATTAATCAGGAACTTACGAAATACGAACTATCCAATCAAATCCTATCCTTGCCACATTTGTCGACTTTGGCCCAGTTAACCAATCAACTGATAGAACTAGCACTTTATGGTTAATCTTGTGCATGCCTCACAGTCTCCAATGTGGATGGTTGTGTAACAGGAGTGAATGATCTCAGTCAGGAATATTGGGATAATCCCAGTTATCAACACTATAGAACCAAGAAGTTAGAGAAGAAATTTTACACAGGTAGTGGGTGGTCAAATTAATGAGATAAACTGATCCACATTTTAAGTCTGGATTGGATGATTAGAGTATTTACCAACATACTAGAAAGGGTAGTCTGGATCTCCAAAACAAAGTCGGGATAACATCAAAATTTATAATTATGCGAAGTTTCTGTCACCTTAGCTGAGAAAAATGGTTCAAACAGTATTCTCACCGATTCTCCACGATCAGGAAGTTGACTATCTCGGCGACTTGTCTGGGCAGTTTCTCAGTCAAAGGCAGCAGGGTGGCAATTATCAGTGCCAGCATGGGTCCCAGGGCAGAAAATTCTACACTGGAAGAAAAATGAGATCATGTTGTCAGAGTATACCAAAATGAGCTCATGCTGTCAGAGTATATTATAATGAGCTCATGCTGTCAGAGTGTATTAAATGAGCTCATGCTGTCAGAGTATATGTAATGAGATCATGCTGTCAGAGTATATTATAATGAGTTCATGCTGTCAGAGTATATTATAATGAGCTCATGCTGTCAGAGTATATTATTATGAGCTCATGCTGTCAGAGTATATTATAATGAGCTAATGCTGTTAGAATGAGATCATACTCTCAGTCATTGTGTATTAAAATGAGATCAGGCCATCAGAGTGTATTATAATGAGATCATTCTGTCAAAGTATATTATAATATGTTATGTCCACTGCACATTTGAAAAAGTAGCTTAAGACAACAACTAGTGAATAAATTGGAAATTTTACAATCGCTTGGTTAATGCCAAGAATGCTCCTCCAAGGGCTTCTTGAAGAAATTGAGGAGTTGTAAGGTAATCCAACACAGGTGATTTCGTCAATAAATTTTGATTCTCACAGAGCTGAACAACTGTGGAAGATATGTACGAGATATCAAATTGTTCTTCATTGGTGATTCTGTGTAAACACAGAATGCAATAAGTGGAAGTGAGGTAAACATTTCAGAGCAAATAACATTACATTAAGTCATTTTCAGGGGAATCTCAATCAGCATAGAAATGAACTGTTACCTTCTAACATAGCATGTCCATGCCCGACAGGATAGTTCAGGAAAGCCCTCCTCTTGAAACTGTAACCCAATCCTTAATAGATAAATATCATAATAGTAAATAACTCAATGGTCAGTCACCACAAACCATTCAAGGTGATACAAGATGCTGATTTTGAATTAATGGTTTGCTCATTATCAAAAAGTATCTTTTGCCCATTAATTACACAATCGACGATACATATAGCAGAATAAATAAAATAATAAACAAATACAGCTTTTGTATGTTCAAAATCATCCTAGTCAATGTCAAATGTCTCTGTCGGCAATAGTAACAGAGCTGACGTCAAGTCAGTGAACAGGATCAAGGTGAAATGTTTAAAATAAATGTCTCTTGATCAGTTTGAGATTAACAGACAATACTTGAGATGTGGTAGCTAGACTGATCTTGTCATGGAATTTAGACGGACAACCTCTAACACACAGAACGACAAGAGAACGGTATATGTAGGCCTACCTTATACAGGGGCCGCGGAGCCGGGGGGGCAGGGGGGGCTTCAGCCCCCCCACTTTTCGGAGCTGTAATGTTATAAGCCCTATTTAGGGGCGACTTCAGCCCCCCCATTTTATGGTCGAGATAGGGGTCAGCCCCCCCACTTTTGAATATGCTCCGCGGCGCCTGTTATACACACCTGTTATGATGAGAGTAATGATGAAATTCATTAAGGATGAACTCACCTGAGAGTGGCCATGACCTTCAGTCGGACGTGTGTGATGTGTTTAGCTCCCATCAGCCTCATGAGGGACACCAGGCTCTCCAGCACCTGTTATATGTTATATGAAGTGTATGTTATCTTATATCAAGTACTATCCAACAAAATACAACATGCCAATTATTTAATATGGAACAATGATGTCACTTCTTCTTAATGCTGACATCAGTCTTTGGAAAGGTGTTGTCAACCAAGTTCGGGAAAGATAAAAATACAGACTGTAACACAAAGATCTACTACAATTATCAAGTTAATCATCCCCTCTCTCTCTCCCCCCAGGTGAGTCCTGCCACAAATTTCCACTCCATGGCTTGCCAGAGATGGTGAGATTTCTGCCAAGTGTTGAAACGAAGCTTCGTGGAAGGACCGACCTTGCCATGCGAAAATGCAAATGCCTAAAACTGACAATATATCAATATATATTTTGGCATAGAATTTCTGGAAGCTTCTAGAGGACAAATGAGTATAGTAAACATGGAAACACTAGAACAGTAGAGAATGTTCCAGACATATCATGTATGACATCGTTTTCTGGCAAGTTCTCTGTGAAGCATATGTAAGACAGAGTGTGGCAGTAAGAGAGTATCAATCAGCTTGTAACCTGACAGTCATATACATGTAGCAGTATTTGCTCAGCCTGTGAGTTGAATCCCTGCCACACAGGCTTGAGCATGAATATTGAACTATTGCACCCTCGCCGATTGGGGTGAGACTCCACAGATCACTCTTCTTGGCAATCTGTGACCAGTGGGATGTGTGGATTTGAACCCGAATTTATGTTCGAGGTAGTGGTGGCCCAATACAGTGGGCTTTAGGGCAGCATTCTTTTGTTTGTCACTTTAGTTGACCCCATAGCTTAGATACAGGCTAAGCCTATCCCAACTAACTATTCTGTATTGTTAGAGCTGTATGCCTGGGAATTGTGATAATCTTGTTTGTACATGGCATTGTTTTTAACAATCATTGATATATGTATATATATTTTTATGTTTCTATATGTATTTATGTATGGAAATAAAGTAAAGTAAGAATTGTATAAACAAGTACCATTCTGTAATACTGAGAGATATTGCCTTGCAGCCATCTCATTGAGGAAGAATGATTGTGAAACTTCAGACTGTCGACAAGTGTTTTCACGCAAAAGCGTGTGCGTGGAATTACTGGTTATCAGAGCACAGATATGCAGGTTAAAGTCCCTTGTTGGAGACTGGAGTAATTTCACTGTGAAGACAACGCTGCTGGGAGAAATTCCTGTAGTGTTGTTCCTTGGTTTGAGTTACAGTAATTGGACATAGACGACGATCGTCACTGGAGTTGGACTGTTTTGTGGAGTGTGAAACATGGGGATTTTAAGAGTGGACAACAGGGCTGGACACAAGATAAAGTTACCAGCATCTGGTCCATCATTCATTATTCATCAGTCGTCCATTAAAGAATATCCGTGTCCATAATCCAAAGACCTATTTCATATAAGAGACTGAGCACCAATTTAAAAAAAACAAAACAACAATCATAGTATACAAGGAACTGGACACTTAATAGAGTGTGTATGAACATTTAGGATAAATTTAAGCTGCCTGTGACACTCTTTTACCGCATTGTAGTAAGCCTAAGGTTATTAACATATTGTACCACATTTTAACTTTTTATTTTATGGTTGGTTAATTATACGAAATCTTGAATTGAACTATCTAGTACTTTGTTGTAATGTTGCTTTACCACTGTTTGGCTGCAGATTTAGCAAACTACTTCCGGCTCTGTTTTAAGAGCAATCTTGTATATTCGTGAGTGCATAACATTGGAATTTTTTTTCACAAACCAGTTTTTTCTCCTCCGTGGGAATGTTGGAGTCCAACAGCTGAAGATCAAAGAAAGTGAGAAAGCCCAGCAGACGAGGTTTTAAGAAGTCAGCCTGTATGGATGGTAAGAATATGGTAGAAACAAACTGGAGAAATTCATATAATATTGACACTAAGTTACGGTAAGTTCCCTAAGTATTCGTGACCGGAAGTGAATATCGCAGTCGTGAAAAACTGACCACTTCCGAAAAGGTTGTGCAGATCAGTTCAGAAAAACGGACGTTTTCATAAATTAGAGTCCCCATATTAAATGCCCATACCGTTCGACAATGAAAGATCACAATACGTCGACTGTGGTCTTTCTTTAATTTTGTGATATTTACCCCAGACAGCACTATTAAATGATATAACTGCAATGATCGGCTGACAATGAAGAGATTAGTTTCATCGGACGCCCGGCCAATTTAAAATCACAAATTCGCGTATATCCTTGTATTAGTACATGCGGGACAAAGGCATATTCTGTCACTTAGAACATTCTGATATTTTCTTTATTTTCTCTTCAGGACATGCTTGAACACCTGCAGAATTTTTTTCACAGCCGAGAAGACTAGGCACAACTATTCCAGTGACGCCAATGATGTTTACGTGAAAATATATAACGATCTAATGAAGAAACACAGATTACGTCATTTTCAGATTGAGAATCAAACCTAATTTAGGCAGCAACACAACACAAATATGAGATAATACAAAAAGTACTTTATTAATAACAATATGTTCATTTGGCTTATTTGGGAGCAGACTCAATCCCACCAGCTGTGTTTGGAATCACGACTCGAGTTGAGCAGACCCTGGGGGAACCCAGGTTGCAGTGGGATTGAGCACCACTGGCAACTGAGCCGGGTCTGGCACAACTGAGTGCGTTTGTTTTGACAGCACGACTCAAGTTGCACGGACCTACAGGTTGCAGTGGACTTGAGCGCCACTGGCAACTGCATCGGGTTCGGGACAACTGAGTGTGTTTGGGGGCGTAAAAGTGGAGTCCTGTCCCTGCCGATGGTTGGGAAGGACGTAATGTATGCCCCTTTCCATCAATGGCCGAGAAGGATGTGGCGTATGCCCTGTCCCTACCGATGGCTGGGAAGGTTGTTATGTGTTTCCTGTCCCTACCGATGGCCGGGAAGGATGTAATGTATGCCCTGTCCCTACCGATGGCCAGGAAGGGTGTGGTGCAAGTCCTGTCCCTACCGATGGCCGGGAAGGATGTAATATATGCCCTGTCCCTACCGATGGCTGGGAAGGGTGTGATGAATGTCCTGTCCCTACCGATGGCTGGGAAGGTATTGATGTATGTCCTATCCCTACTGATGGCTGGGAAGGATGAAATGTATGTCCTGTCCCTACCGATGGCCAGGAAGGGTGTGGTGCATGTCCTGTCCCTACTGATGGCCCGGAAGGATGTAGTGTATGCCCTGTCCCTACCGATGGCGGGGGAAGGGTGTGGTGTATGTCCTGTCCCTACCGATGGCTGGGAAGGTATATTGATTGTATGTCCTGTCCCTACTGATTGCCGGGAAGGATGAAATGAATGCCCTGTCCCTACCGATGGCCAGGAAGGGTGTGGTGCATGTCCTGTCCCTACCGATGGCCGGGAAGGATGTAGTGTATGCCCTGTCCCTACCGATGGCCAGGAAGGGAGTGGTGTATGTCCTGTCCCTACCGATGGCTGGGAAGGTATATTGATTGTATGTCCTGTCCCTACTGATTGCCGGGAAGGATGAAATGAATGCCCTGTCCCTACCGATGGCGGGGAAGGGTGTGGTGTATGTCCTGTCCCTACCGATGGCTGGGAAGGTATATTGATTGTATTTCCTGTCCCTACTGATTGCCGGGAAGGATGAAATGAATGCCCTGTCCCTACCGATGGCCAGGAAGGGTGTGGTGCATGTCCTGTCCCTACCGATGGCCGGGAAGGATGTAGTGCATGCCCTGTCCATACCGATGGCCAGGAAGGGAGTGGTGTATGTCCTGTCCCTACCGATGGCCGGGAAGGTATATTGATGTATGTCCTGTCCCTACCGATGGCCGGGAAGGATGTAATGTATGCCCTGTCCCTACCGATGGCCAGGAAGGGTATGGTGTATGCCCTGTCCCTACCGATGGCCGGGAAGGGTGTTGTGTATGACCTATCCCTACCGATGGCTGGGAAGGTCGTAATGTATGTATAATATGCCAGCTGGTAGGATAGGTCCTCTCCGAAGTAATATGGAAAGCGAGGTGGAGGTTAAGGGGAGGAGGCGGGATGATCTGACCATGAGCGATGCTGCAGGCAGAATGGCTGGGTTAGGAAATTGTGATATTAAAAAGAGGGGAGTTTATCTGGATTATAAAATGATAGGAAGCAGGATACACCAATGGGCTGTGTGCAAAATAAACACAGAGCCAAGAACAGCAAGAATGTACATAACAGGCAGTCTGCAAAATAAACAATACTGTTGATCAACAATACAATGTGAGCTGAGGAAATCAGACAGGCAATGGCCTTGAGAGATAAGGGCCAGATGTTGTGTAATAGTGTAGCTGCCCAAACCAGATTAAACTAGAGGTTCCGCTTTGACCCTTGAGTTGCCGCTCCGGCATGAAGCCTATGCTGGTTGTTTTTTTGAGCAAAAACATACGTCTCCCCCAACCTCCCACCTTGCCTTGAATGGGCACATAATTTAAGGGAAAGTGCTGTAAAATTAATGTAGCAATAAGTATCTTAAACAAAGCTGCGTATCTAAAAATAT
>JAVTVY010049440.1:0-24903 GCA_036873755.1 Hanleya hanleyi
GGTGTGTGTGATAGTACCTTGGTGGAATAAACATCGAATGTCAGCCGCTTCCCATTTCACTTGTCAATTTACATGAGCGACAAGAAAATCTGGGAAGCGCTTGTAATGATAGACAAGTAAAAATGGGAACGGTTTTAGAGATCTGGTTTTGCAGATTGTGTTTTTTTTACTATGTGCGTCCAATCTTTGTTGTGAGGAGTTTGGCACACCTCCCAGAAACGATGACGTTGCACGATACGTATATCCGACCCACATCATTTAACATTTGCAGGAAATCTCACGTTCGGCTATTTCCGTATTGGCGGAACTTCGCAGCGTAGATTGATTTTCAGGATTTTTTTTCAGCAATATTACTACGCCATTTATTTTATTATTGCCTAGGATTACAACAACAACAATTTTATTATTATTATTTTTTTTTATCTTACATCCATTATACATCCATACGTTTATGTATTTATCCATTTTATGATTGCAGTTACTGTTTTTATTAGTTCGTGTTCCTGACAAACTTAAAACAATATTTTTCGGGAACTTGATTTCTATCGAAAGAACTTCCGGTAAATATGTCGTGAGGTTACAGAGCGCACATGCCATGGTTACAAGACCTGACAGTTTCTATCAGCCCATTCTACAAAATTTGGAATTTAATTGCTCAATTTGTGAGAGCATCAGCTGATAGAAGGAAGCCACTGGATTCTGAACCCCTTATATTTTATTTTCAGCTGGTTTAAACAGCATCCATCTCAAGGTATTGAAATTGTTGTTGTTGTTAAAATAGATTATGGAGGGGCCAGTTTCCGTTTTAATGTTTTAAGCAATATGTGATTGGGCATGTTCTGCATCAAATTATGAAGGCAGTGGCTATTATATCACCGTATATAATAGCGCCATCGGGATATCAATCCTTTTCTGCGGATAAACCACTTCGTAATTAGTGGATATTCTACTGTAATTAGCATGTGAAGACTATGTTTGTGCGCCGATTGTTGCGCCTTTTCTTGCGCAACCTGATCAATTGCAATCAGGAAATGTTATGTCATGAACGGAAATGCAATCATATTTTTCTTCAAAGGTATTTCGAGTGGGCCGAAGTAAGCAATATCAAAAGGACTGTATAACTCTTTCCTTCTAAAACCCTGTAAATCGTCTGCAATCTTTGAAACATTTTATAGACTTGCTCTTCCGCTTTCCCGGGAAAGAAAAAAATGAGGTGCTTGACTGGTGTCACTCGCCTGTGTTAGACACTACACTCAGTCAAAACGCAGGACTTAATTTTCCAATCTTAATAAATTAAAATCCTATCAATGCTCCCCAATCGTACATGTCGCTATATAGGATCTTACGTATTTCAATTGAATTTCGTGTTCTGAGCGCCCATACCATGGATATATAATAGCATTATGACATCATGGTCGCATCTGGACTCATCCATTTGCAGTCGGGGAGGGGAGATAGGTTCACTGTGTCCATTTACCCCAATGTTTACACCAAAGATCAGTCCATATATTTACCCCGTATTACGGTGCCACAATGTCGGGACAGTGACAACATGAAAAGAGACCCCGCCAGCGAGCCGGCTCATTCGGCTGAGCCAAGCAAAAATTCTTTGTCATCAATGTTCCCTTCAAAGCACTATGAAGCGTTCTCGGGATTGGTTAACACGCGAGCTACTGCAAGCCTGTTAGATCCTACAAGCGACAGTATAATTTAATAGGATAGGATTTAATTTTAATTCGATTGTTAATTTTCTTACGTCAGCTACCCGATGCTCTAATTGTTTTCACCTGAACAGGTATCAGAGTTATTTCTCTACTTTGAAGTTCTCTTTGAATACCTGACTTCCGCTCAGCTAAGATTTGCAGTTTTGATGGCGATTTCATGTTTTAAGCTCGGTGAATGTGGAACCTAAATTACTAGTTGTGATCATTTGGCTTGTTGTACACTTGTACACTTTGTTATCATGATACCTTTATTTATTTATTTGTTATCACAAAAAAATAATTTAAACATATCAATCCTACTGTAATGCGGTATAATAGTGTGATCGGGATATTAATTATCCTTTAGCATGTGCAAATCTATCTATAATGCTAAGGCCTATTAAAAATAATCCTGTGTTTCCGGTAACCCGAGCTACCTGATGTGATCATTGCCGACCTGAAAGTTTTTTCAACAAATAACAAAATAAAAATGCAAAAACACCGACCGACCTCGGTGATTTTCACCAAAATCTTGCTCTCAACATTTTATTTTGCGAACCCTTCGCTTGCTTCAAGGGGACGTAACTCACCGAACCGCAGTTTCGCACGTCCCGCTCTCCGTACAGTGATGTTCTAGACATAATATGTATTAAGAGCAACGTTAGCGACTATAATGTACCTCTGCAACGGAGAATATAGCACTCTGCGGAGCGGATATCCCGAAATGGCCGGGACAATTTTATCCGTGTCTGCAGAGAAATGTAAATTCCACCACTATAATTTTGCCGTAGATAAGTTTACTGTTACGCTGCGGCGAGCCGTTCAAATGGCTCTCGTCTTTCTATACGAAATGTGCGACGAGCCGCAATACCGGCTTGCCTTTGCTTCTGTCAATGCGAGTACAGCGATGTACCATTCTGAAATCACTTTTTTCAAATTTACCGTGCATGAGACTTGATAAAAACCATACATATATTGTTAGCTAAGCCCGACTTGATTTCCTGGATGTAAACTTGATATTCTGTCTCGGAATAACGAAGTCGGGAGGAAGAAATAAAATGAAAAATATAAAAACGCCAACGAATATTTCCATAAAACGTTGTCGAGAAGCCGCCCAGAAAATATAAAATACTCACAGAAAACCCCTTCAAAATATATGATTCTTTGGTATAGTTGAAGTACAGAAGCTCAGTTTATATTTCCAAAGTGCGGGTTTCGATGAAATCCGCTAAACAAACTTTATTTTCAAATTTCTCTTGAGTTTCTGCGCCACGTAATTTCGTCGCGATGAGATAAAAATGGTGTCTCCCTCAGATCAGCTCGACTCAGTTGAAGGGCTCTGGCCAATGAGCACTTCGATGTAGGTCACGTTACCACGTTTGTCCAATCAAGGTAACCGATATCGGGTCGGTTGTTAGCATTACTAGAGAAACGGGAAAACACCCCTTGCAGTTTCTCAATGTTATCGTTCGAAATCAAGCTGAAAAACTAAGATTTTCCGCTGTAATTTCTCATAATTCGCCATTTTCGACCGCAATTCTACCAAAATACTGTAGTCTCTTCAAATAAAGTTTATTTACGCTGACAACATCGTCGATTTTGCTATAAATTATTTATTTAATAGCACAAATGGATATAAAGTCTGATGTCCATCTGAAAGTGTTTTGCTTTGTCTTCAAACTCCTTTGTCCATAGAGAAGAAATACTGAAGTGTAAAGTCTGATATCTATTCTTCAGCAGCTGTCCATCAACAATTGAGTAGATTCAAGACCTGCATGTTTATTCCAGCGTGTCGACTCTGATATAAGTAATTCTAATATCTAGAGATGTTATCCAGATTTCATGAAGTTATAAAAAAAACTGTTAAATGTTTGCGATTGAAAAGAAAGTATGTATGTTTCAAGGTAGAGTAGCAACAAACTTAAACTGGAACCTCTAATACAAACTGTGATAAATTCTCTAAATCAACAACTACCAATTCCAATTCCGTATCACTAACTGCAGTTCTGTCTGACGAATGTTTGGTGAACCTGGAGTCAGTAGATGTGAGCTGTGACACTCCATTCCGATCCATTCTGTATATCACACACAATCCCAAGAATATTAACAAAGCCATTTTTTTTTTTGTATTTAAGGCATTTATTTTTCAAAAAGTTTGTTTTGTATATTGAATAAGTATGATGGATATTCAGTACATCTTTGAAATATTTTGATTGGGCGAAGAAAAGAAAAAAGCAAAAAAAAACAAAAAAGCCAAAAAAAAACAAAAAACCCCTACCTACCTACCTGGATTTTTTTTAAGCAGTTACCAGAAACACATAATTATTTTTAATAGGCCTAAGGATAAATATTACGATCGCACTATGCAGCGTATAGCTCGGGCCTCGCATATTGTTTCTTTTATTCCAGAAAAGGCTGAAAATAGATGGACTAAAATTTTGTAAAATGCAAATTTTGAAAGGGCCAATCAGATTTGGATTTGTGCAAGGCTATATGCTTTGGAGGATGTATAGAAACGTATGCACCACAGCTAGTTAAACCAGGGCAGTAAAAATACCTCAATGGAATATAAGTACTGAGTCTGTATACATTAGAACATTGTCTGATTTCGGCTATGAAAATGGTATAAATTACTGGCACAAGATGCTGAATATATGAAAGATTAGCACACAATATATATTATCCAAGTTTTCATGTCTTCGTTCGTTCCGTCACCCAGCTATGATTCTTCTATATACAATTGCATGTAGAGTCCAATATCACTACTCTACAGATTTCGTATGCCGGATCCGGCAACGAAAAAATCCCTTCCCACTTTCTGTTCACCATTTTTGTCGAGTTCGGTAAACAATTTGATAGCCGTGAGGCACTACTGTCTCTATAATAACCCTTCTTCAAACACCAACGGATGATTGAATTTTCACAGCATACGGATCACTTTTTGTGTCTCTCGTTAATGTTTGAAAAGACAGGTAGCAAACCTCCGATTTCTTGCGCTGTAAAGCTTACCTTCACATACTTTATTGCTATCGTGTTCCTACGCGATTGCTCTATTGTAAAACCTTACCACAGAACCAAAAGAAATAGTCCCTGTAATGCCCAATGCCCATGCGCGAGTACCCAGAACCCTCTCTGTCTGACCACGTCATTTCCTTCTTTCCTCTACAACCGTAGCGATCAGACGTAGTTTCTAGTGCTCTGTAAAAAAAAGTCTCAAGATCTACATGTGGAGTACCACGCAATTCCTAGTTCATTACCTTGGATTACCTCGGAGATTCCCTGGGATATTTACCTGGAGAAGAGAGTGGAATATTACCAAATTCCTGTGATTCTGGATACCTACCTGGACTTCTACAAACGTCAGGGAGTATACGTTGGAATCATAATAAAGATGGCGTCCGTCTTCTGTGTTCTTTGTGGACAGTCTAAACCCACGACGGACCCGCACTCAGCATGTCCGCCGTGTAGAGGTGTTTGGTGCGATCAGTATGCTAAATGTGCGGAATGTGAGCTATGGCCCGACAATATATTCGAACAGTATCTTGTCGGTTCTTATGCCGGAGAAATTCTGCCGCCACCCGGCTTTGTTAGGGCCGAGAGCTTGGTCGCCTCTCCGTCTCGCTCCACTGTGAACGAGCCGGACGAGTCTGCCTCTGTTGATATGTCCGTAACCCAAGATACGGAGTTAATTTTGCCTCGTAATTTACCGAATGTTGTTACAATTTCTCCTCCTCCATGCACTAATTCTGTTTTAGGGACCAAGGTGGGGAACAAAGATGGCGGGCACCCTGCAGGTAAAGTATTGCACGGGACGCCCTTGACCTTGACGGCTACCTTTGATCCATCATCTGTGACGTCACTTCCGACCAAAGGTCCCCTGTTCAGGATAGTGAATCCGGAGAGTGTGACTATACCCCCAGTCAAGGATCCGTCACTTCCGGAGAATTTGTCAACATCTCGGTCCAGCCCATCTCCGTCTACAAAAACTACGGAGATGCCTGCTGCTTCATCGACTGTAATATCACCAGTTCCTGTGCAGTCTACGGTGATTATTACACCTGTTTCCGGCTTTGCTGAGTCTCGCCATTCTCTTCTGAATGTGCCGAAACTATCCAGGGCACCTCTGCAACAGCCGTTGTCAGCACCCCCGCAGCTTACTCAACCGGTACATCTTCCACGTATGCCTGTGTCCAGCTACGACTTCCGGCCTACGGTAGCTCCGATTATATCGGATGCTTACATGCAACCGCTTACATCATACCTTCCGGTATCATCTTACCTTCCGGTATCATCGTCTCACATCGGAACTTCCGCTGCATTTCCTGCGCATGCTCCGACGTCGGCTACTACATCCTACTATAGGACTGCCTCTACGTACGATGTTCCTGTTACTTCATCGGTATATGGTGTTCCGGGTCTTTCATCGATGTATGATACTCGAGCTACGTCATCAATGTACAGACTTCCGGTTACGTCATCGGTGTATAGCAGGCCGGCTGATCCCTATACTGCGCCTCCGTACTCTCCACTTCCTGTGCGTAGTGCAGTATATAGGCCTACATCGTATCCTTCGGTGGCTTCTGTAGCCCGACCATTTGATGTACCCCGTCGAGTGTATCCTTCTGCACGTATACCTACACGTCCGACTTCCGGTACATCGGGTGCTTACTTCCATTCTCCATCTCCTAGGCCTGTCAGATATGCTATGCCATATCATGCGCCTATACCGAGACGGCAAATTAGGGTTGCTCACCCACATCTGCCTAGATACCCAGCTAGGCCTGTGATGTCACAGTATGCGGCTTCTTCCGGTTCCGCCTTACTTCCTCCTTCTGATAGGCAGTGCCCCCCAGCAGCATCTATTTCTGCCAGCCTGTCCGACAGGTTTAATAGATTATCTGCTGATTTTGCAGCCCTTCAACGTGACATGTTGATGCCTCCACCACCACCACCGACACCACTTCCGGTTCCTGAGTGGGCTGGCTATCAACCTCGCCCCGTGTCATCAAGACGGCCGACTTCCGCTACCCAAGCTCAGATACCACTTGATCTCTCGTGGGGTAGTCAGTCCTCGCCATGAGCAAAATGGTGGGA
The DNA here is from genome assembly GCA_036873755.1 of Hanleya hanleyi. NCBI lineage: Eukaryota > Metazoa > Mollusca > Polyplacophora > Lepidopleurida > Hanleyidae > Hanleya > Hanleya hanleyi. Next base: position 6,798 of record JAVTVY010049440.1, read on the forward strand.
GAGTGCCAGATCGCTCTCCTTAATCTGGATGGGCGAGTGATCGCTCATCTAGGAATCGCTCTCCTGGGATGTTTGGGGCGAGTGATTGCTCACCTAAGGCGAGCAGTGTTATTTTAGCAGACATTTTGGTATTCCTTTGAATCTTGCAATAAATAAGACAATACATAAAATACTCCACACGAGTGTTTGATTTATATTTGATCCAAGTCACAATTAATACATACTTATTTTCAAGTCTGTCACATGTCAGACTACTCACTCAGGAAGACAGTTTCAGACTAACAGTAGCGATACAGTATGTGTGAATTGTTTCCAGCCCGCCATGTCAGTCGGACTCGCTCTCTGTTTCAGGGTCTTGTAAATTATCCCAGTCTGAATTCTCTGAAGAATCGGCTACATCTAGTATATCTGGTTCAACCCCTGTCAGATTAATAATAGGCTCATTAATATGTTCATACCTTTTTGTTCTCCGCTTCGACTGCCACTCTGTAACAACTTTACTTCTGACAAAGCCATTTAATTCTAGACAGGAGTCAAAGTAATCTGACAATAACAGAAGTTCATGTTTCCCATAATTTTTGTCGGACAGGTCCCAATTTTTGGGATCAATGATCATCATGGCCTGAATTATCGGATCGTCGAAACAGTCAAATCGGTTAAGATAATTGGCTTTCAACTTGGGTATTACAGTTTTCTTTAGTTTGTCATACTTCTCATTCACACCTTCGACATGTGTAACGTTAGAGGTTTTCAATGTTTCAAATGACATAGTGTCTTTATTTTTTTTCCTCTCGTGACCTTTGCATGGAACAGTTCGTTTCACAGCATAAGCGTCATCCTCATTAATGAGAATAAAGTTATCTGATAGCTGAGGTTCATCAGGATCGCTCTCAAGTAGATCGTTCAGTAACCCAAGTGTTTTATCACGAGCCGGTTCAACCTCACTCACGAGCAAAGTTGACTTTTCAAACACAAGGGAAAGTGTTCCGATGTGGTCCAAAACATTGAAATATAGCGAGAGGTTTGACATCATATCGAACCGTTTTAGTTTCTTTAAATAGCCAGTCATCTTTGCTCGTGTTTCGGCTCGGTAGTTTCCTGTCAGCTGGCACAATGCATTTTCGAATGTGTATGTAATGGGAATCCACATATTGAGGAAACGACGGAACCCTTTTCTACGGTGATGCTGGAACCGAGTCCCATGTAACTTCTGGAGAGAGTAATATGTAACGTTCTGAGAATCACAACAGTTTCTCAGCTCCCGCTTGAGCCGTCCCGAGTTCTTCAGGAGGTTACGGACACCCTCGTACAAATCATCGATATCTCGGAATTCTCGAGTAGCCTCGAACACTGACTTGGCCGCCAGCTCAGCCTTGTGGTTGACACAGTGAAGCCGGAGAAGCCATGGCCTATGATCCCTCGACATCTGGACAAGGAAGCCTTCCCACCTCCCAAAATTCACAGAGGCCCCATCGGCCGTTGCTGCTGCCATCCCGTTAGTGTAAATGTTATTGTCAATTTGACTAAAGACTTTGTCGTGTGCTGCTTTCACTCCAGCAGCATTAGCACCCCCATGGTCGCCTAAACTTCGAGAGCCATGCAATAGTACGTTGGAACGCCACTACGCTCAACACGTATGAATATAAGTTCTTTGTCTGCTCCGGTTTTCCTTGCCTGACTTCCATCAGACAATGAAGAAAAGACTTTCTTCGTAGTTAGAATTACGGCCAATTTATCTTTAATCACATCGGAAAGACAATACACAAGATCTCGTGCTATCTTTTCATTGTCCTTTCCTTGGATAAGACTGACTCCATTAGCTTTCTGCACTTTGACCAGGACATTGAAATCGGTAAATGGCATGGTATGCACTGCAAGTTCATATGCAGTTTTCATAAGTTTTGTATATGCTGACCGAGCGCTTTTGTCGATGAAGTTGTCGATACGCGGTTGTTTGTTAGGCGGAGGCTCTGGCAGTTCATGATTATCGGCTGAAGCACCTGTTGAAAAATAAATAAATGAATAAATAAATCAAATAAAATAAATGGCATTTTATCCATATTCCATTAATTTATTTATGTCTTATTTATATTTCCTAATTCTGTAAGAAAAATAATTATCATTATATATAATTCTTAAATGCCACATATTTTGGTGCGATATATATATATTTATTTATTTATTTTGCTTGTATATTTTTATTTCATTTTCTGGGAATGGGTATTATAAATTAATAGTTTACCAGTTTCTTTCTCTGTCCCAGAATTTATCAACAATGCCAGGTTGTGGGCTTTGCCATCCAAATGTCGCTGTATATTAGACTTTGTGACTGACGTCGTGCCGTGTGTATAGCTCTTTAACGTGATGATAGGTGTCTCCTTCCTACCCTTTCAGCCGTCCCATCAACTGTTCACGGACGCATCGATGGAAGGATGGGGAGCACATTTGGGTTCGAGGTCAATATCCGGCTTGTGGAACGACAGCCAGAGGAAGATGCATATCAATGTATTGGAATTCCAGGCCGTAACCCTGGCCATACAGAGATTGCTTCCAGACCTCAAGAACCAACGCTTGTTAGTAGCAACGGACAACACAACAGTCCTCGCCCACATAAACAAGCAGGGAGGAACTCATTCTCCCCAACTGCTGGATCAGGCACAGAAATTTTTCAACCTCTGTTGGGACAACGAAATTTCTGTGCGGGCTCGCCACATTCCCGGTCATCTGAACGTGCTGGCCGACACATTATCCAGACCGAATCAGATAATATCGACCGAGAGGCAGCTTCACGAAGACATCTTAGCCCAGATGTCTCGGATATGGGAGACGCCGAATGTGGATTTGTTCGCCACCCGTTGGAACCATGTACTTCCGGCCTATGTGTCTCCCGTTCCGGATCCAGCAGCCCTGGCAGTCGACGCCCTGTCTTTGGACTGGTCCGGCATGATTGCGTACGCTTACCCGCCGCCAGCAATCTTGTCGCAAGTCCTCCGGAAGATCCAAGCACAGCCGTGCGTGGTCTACCTTGTGGCTCCGTGGTGGCCCACTCGCCCATGGTTTGCAGACCTACTGGATCTTCTCATAGACGTGCCTCGTCGGCTGCCGCTTTGGTGGAACCTGCTTCGTCAGCCGAGATCCAGCCTGTACCACTCGAATCCCGGTCTATTTCAACTGACCGCGTTCAAGTGCTCCAGCATCAGCTCGTTGAGGCTGGATTTTCTGTCGAAGCGTCCGAAAGGATGGTCCGGTCCACCAGAGCATCAACGACTGCGGTGTACCAGAACAAGTGGAAGTCCTTCGCTACCTGGTGTTTTGGACGTGGAATTGTTCCAGCCTCTGCCTCTGTTCAGCAGGTAGCAGACTTCCTTTTGCATCTGTTTCATGACAGGCAGCTTGTTCCGGCCACGGTCGACGGCTATCGGTCCGCTATCTCCAGGGTACTTCAATTGACCACAGGTGTCAACCCATCACTCGATGTCAACCTTTCCGCCCTTCTTCGTTCCTTTCGGGGGGAGAGGCCTACTCCGACGCCGCAGCTTCCTAAATGGGATTTGGCACTGGTTCTTAGGTGCCTGTCCGTGCCGCCCTTCGAACCCATCGGCACCTGTGAGATGAAGTTTCTCTCCTACAAGACCGTCTTTCTGATCGCCTTTGCATCTGCCGCCCGCGTATCAGAAATCCATGCCTTGGACTTCAGGTCTTTGAGATACAACCCTAAGTGGACCTGGGTGGCGTTATCTACTCTCCCGGAGTTTGTTGCTAAGAACCAGTCACTCTACGACAACCTTCCGAGAGAGTTCGTCATCCCAGCTCTGTCCAACATCCTGTCCGCAGCTGTTGACGACGACAGAGTCCTGTGCCCCGTCAGAGCTCTCTCCTGCTACCTGGCCCGTGTGGAGCATATGATTATGAGAGCCGGGCGGGTGCGTCTATTCATCCCTTTTGGGCCCTCTTCAAAGCAGGAGATATCGAAAAATACCATATCTGCCTGGCTTTCCAAAACTATTCGTTTGGCGTATACGGACGTACCACTTGAGGTAACTACTTTATCCAAGGTCTCCGCCCATGAGGTCAGGGCCATGGCGGCATCCTGGCCTCTATGGACCAATAGATCCGTGTCAGACATCATGAGGGCCTGCTACTGGAGGAGTAATGTAACCTTTGTATCACACTACCTCCGGGATTTGACGCTTCAGAGACGGGACATATACTCGCTGGGACCCCTGGTGGCTGCCCAGCATGTTGCGGACCCGTCCTCATCGCACTAGACCTCCTAGTGGTTTTACCATTTTTTAAAAATCTGGTAAGTGGCTGCTCTCCCCAAATTTTCAAAAAAAGAGGGGGGGGCGGGAGGTTTCGGTCTAGTGCTTGTCAGCTATTCACTAGGCCCGCTTATTATATATATATAGGGCTGGGTGATTGTATCGATGGCCATACCGTCATGCTACATGTCTTTATGGCACTCGATTATCTCGCTGACTTCTGTTTTATCCTTCGCCTATGCTTGAGACCTTTTCTGTTTTGACCACTATTTCCCTCCTCCTGCTATGATATTCTAGCAATAAGGTATGTGAAGGTAAGTTTTACAGCGCAAGAAATATGAAAAATTTGAAAATCAATTTTCCTATTTCTAAGCTTAAACTTACCTTCACATACTGTGATGGCCCTCCCAGCCTCCCCGCTGATGGGTTATTCACACTGTGGTTGAATAGGAAAGAAGGAAGTGACGTGGTCAGACAGAGAGGGTTCTGGGTACTCGCGCATGGGCATTGGGCATTACAGGGACTATTTCTTTTGGTTCTGTGGTAAGGTTTTACAATAGAGCAATCGCGTAGGAACATGATAGCAATAAGGTATGTGAAGCTAGGTTTAAGCTTAGAAATAGGAAAATTGATTTTCAAATTTTTCATTTTCCCACAGATATCAAACTGTTTGCCGAACTCCCTAAAAATAGTGAACAGAAAGTGGGAAGGGGTTGTTTTATTGCCGGATAAAACTCATATAGCTCATGAAGTGTATAGGTCCCGGATTGTACAAAAAATAGAGGAAGCAGGGCTGAGTGATGGAATGAACGAAGACATGAAAACTTGGCTAGCAATATACATGTATGTTTATTTATCAATGGTGATTGATTATAGATGTGTTTGGCACTTACAGATAATTTTATTCATATTTTATTCCATTTGAGCTATTATTTTTTACTTGGGCTATATGGCCAACTTGAGCTATTGTTCCTTACATGTGTACCTGTTGTTATTATTATATTTTTGTGTGTCACATATTATCGTTTTCACTTTCGTGGCAATATACAATTACAGTCTTTTGATGGGGTTAATACATGTAATATGTGTTTTCTCAGGTCCACAAAATACATATTGACCAATATCAAAAGACTATAATTGTTTTATTATATGACCCAGACGTACATGTACATGTATCGTAACCTTCTCGTTAAGTTGGTGAAAGCAGATAAATATAACATATAGTAGGCATTTTGCTTTGCTCTCGACGATCTCTGGCCTGCTTCAGCCACAGTGTAAACCAACGGCCAGTCCAACGGCTATTTTCATTGGCTGAGATGATGCGCACAACACGCCGAGTCAATATCATATTTATGGACTCGCTTTGGAGTCAATATGGAAACTTAGTGACAGCCATGTGACGGCGAATGGTCCAATGGGGAAGAGTAACACACACAGTCATATTATAATGAGTGTTTTTTCCCCGAACTTGGAACTGACCTTCCATGAAGTTTTAGCCATTCTAAATTGAATGACTGAACCTCAAATGCCTGTCATTTCACTGTTATTTTGCTTTGTTTAACAGATGGCACTAAAACAGATTAGCCAGCAGACCTTTGATGATATCGTGAAAGAAAACATGCAAGAATTTAGTATGGAGCCCGAAGAAGCCATTGATGATGCTGTGAAACAGTTTGAATCTCAGGTACTCATTTTCAATAGTTGGAGTACAAGTGTGCAGGACGTGTTTTCCCACATCCTCGCTAAAACCAGGGGTATCTCTATCCTAGATATAGCCCCTGGTACGCTTGGGCAATGTATCGCGATCGACGACACACAGCGGCATCCTGCACATATTGACCAATCAGATCACTTAAGCACCGCAACCATGGTGACCGTGACAACAGATTCGAAAACACCATAGCTTGTGCGATACCCAGTGGCAGATGAACATGCATCTTTTCAACAACCATGAACATTAATATATGAAGGAAACATAGTTTAAAACAAAATCTATTTGAAGAGAAAATAAATCCATTCATCTGCCATCAAACATCCCAACAAGCCAGGCAAATGTAGAAAACACCGAAGCTGTAAAGGCGGTCCGCGGTGTCAGTGTATCCGACCTCACTTTCCCAGGCCATCCTTAAAAATATGTTTGTTGGCTGTAACCCGACCCTACCTCAGGAAGTTGGGTCGGTAGGTAGGTAATTTTTTTTTTTTTTTAGATCAGGTTTTCCTTTTGGGGAGGCTGGAAGAGGTTAGTGTGATTTAGTTCAGATACTAAGCAGGTCATTTGAAATATTCTTTTTGTCTGGCAGCAAAATTATTTCAGTATAGAAAACTAGTTAGCTTCAAGGTATAAAGCAAGATATTCTTAAATTCAGGCTTGTGTACCTGTTTTATTTCTTAGAAGACATCGACATCCTTGAACACATTCTTGACAATGACTTGACAATGACCAGTGACAAGCTGGTAAAAAAAAAAATATATACCACTACCAGACAAACTTTTGCCAAAATTGTGACAGGAAAGAAAAAAATCCTCTCAGTGTTATACAGAAGGTTGTTCATTATACCATTTGGAGTTCAGAAAATTACCTCAAATTAATCATTAACATCAATACTGCCCTTCCTCGTCGCAAATTTATGGTGTGCTTTTATTGAATACTTGGGTACTTCCTTTATTCAGATTAGAAATACATCGTAATTTAATTTACTGACAACAATGAGGCAAATACTAAGTTTCTAACCTGTGTCTTTTCGTGGAATTTAGTCCGAGGTGGAATTCTGACAAGCGTATTTGATGCCGACATCGGAACGTCAAAATTAAGCTGACGGCACCATCTAATTTGTCAAGACCGCCGAAGCCACCGACACTATATCCATGGCTTTATCGACATACAGGGTTATAAAGTTTCCGTTAAACAACAAAGCAGTATAGATTTTCTGCATTTAGGCACACTGAAGTCTTCTCGGATAAAAGTAGAAATCCAAACATCGTTGTTGTTGTAACATCGTCAGTCTCAGAATCTGTCGGTGTACGGACCCACGTGGTGCATGGTGACAGTCCTAAACATGTCTACGTTCCAAGTCGATTCGCGACAGAGCTCTTTATGGCAGGTTTTAATAACCAACCGTTTTGAAATATTTTTCCCATCCTGTGTTGCTGTTGCCTCTCGAGGTGTTTATTGTCCTCTCGTCCAAACCCAAACACAAAACAGAAGGGGGAACTTCCCGCCATATACACGTGGTCGACGAAAACTGCATTCCCCTACGGACTGGGCCATGGAAGATATGCCTTCAAAACGTGCGATATAAGCTCACATCGCGACTACTGGAGAGTGAAATCCTGCTTGCTTTTGCTAGGCGAACGTTTTACATACGTTTACACGTGCAAGATAATTCTGACATTGCAAAATAAAATAAAAAGATGACCGGTCGGAAAATCGGCGAAAAAAGTTTCCAGTCGGCGGATTTTTGGACAGTCGGTCGGGTTACGCGCAACAAACTTATTTTTAAGGATGGCCCCACTGAAGGACTTGAATTGGGTTGAAACGCACGGATTTCTATAAAATTCCATGAATATTTTATTGTTATGCGTGCTTGGATTAAATATTTTACATTCGGTATCAGCGAATAGTTTAGCAGCGAAAGTAAAACCCAAACGTATTTTACCATCAGCGCAGTTTTTGTAGGTCACGTAACGAGTGTGGGCGGAACGTGGTTTGCTATGCAAGTTGGTCAAGGGTTCGCCTTTGACTCACAAATAGAAACCTTGATGTGGTGAAGATGGTTTTCCCACAGAGATTTGGAAATCCAACAGAGAGACGCGGACTTTGACATTTCTCAGCATTTCTCCACAATACAACATGGTGAAGGAGACAGTACGATATGGCGTGTGCAGTTAAAGTTGAAAAAATTAAATGTCCTAAAAATAATTGTGTTCTAATGCAATGGCAAGAGAAAATATTTGTACACAATATGTGAAAGTTCTACCTCGATGGTGTTATGATTATAGTTATGACATGAAACTGAAATCCGCAGCATGTGCTATTGGTCTGAATCGAGTCATTCAAACACGCATTTAGACATGAAGGACCCCTTGCACGAAAAAGATTTTCCATCTGTGGAGATAATGTCACCGCACATCACCGGGTTAAATGGCGTTTTGGTCCAAGGGGTCCTTCGTATCTAATGTGTGTTTGAATGTATTTTGTGTTTTATAATACCCTCAGAAGATTGGATTTGATCTTAAATGTTACATTAATTTCATCAGCACAGTATCTGATAACTTCATAAGCAGGGCTTCTTTTTTAGCGAGAGTGTTAGCTCACCTGCGCACAAACACTCTCGTAAATCCATGTCACTGGAGTGATTTTGTCTCACGTAAATGGTCACATTTTATATTGTATTAATTTATATTGCAACTGCTCGCCTGACTTTTAGATACGCTCTCCTAAATATTTCGACGTGAGCCATTTTTAACTCCCGCACTAATTCTAAACACGAAGCCCTGTATAAGCATCTTCATTTTATCCAGCCAATTCCTATGTTCCTACTTCAAACCTACCTGATTTATCTGACCCCTTCAGTGTTCGAAATCTGAGTTTTAAATTTCACCTAAGAACGAGAGATGAACCAATCGTTTGTATAAGCCCACTATATATGTCAGCTAATCAATAACGCTCTTCTATGACCCGTTTCAAATTTCAAATGTTTTTGAGGTCAGTGACGTCTCGTGTCTGTTTATAAGTTATTTGAACATTGAAGGGGGCCAGATATATCAAGGGAAGTTCGAAGTGGGAACGTAGAAATTGGCTTGATAAAATTTGCACAGTAACAAAAGCAAGTGTGAAATAAAGTGATACATCCTTAACTTAATCAACCTTAATGTCTTGGATTTCCAGGAAAAATATACATAACCATTGGAAAATTTGGGTGCAAGGATATAAGATGATGTACCTGTGTTATAATATCTTTTTGTAAAGTTTTATGAATGTACCACATGCACTAGCAGGCATGAAGGTTGTTAAACAGGGTAAAGGGACACAACTCTGTAAAATAAGGGCTGAGGCAACTAATTCTTTGTTGGCTTCTAGAATACAACTATATAAATAAGTTTCCAAAATGTAGCAGCTGTATCACAGTTCTGCAGACGCATGGCAGATATAGTTGGTAACAGCATATATCACAAAATCAGAAATTAATACATCCATAAAGGGGCAAAGGGCTGTGTTGATGAGGGCTGTTCCAGGAAAAAGTACATGGGATGGGGGTCAGATTTTCAGTTCTATGGTACAGTATATGCTTGGTGGGTGGAAAAGTCATATAACATTAGAGACCTAGGATAAAAGGTATCTGGATGTTGGGGTCAGGAAAATATTGTCTTTCTTCCCCCCACCCCATACCTTTTTCTGAAACAGCCCTGAATTAACAATGCGAATTACACTCTGTGACATCATTATTTATCAAAATCTCATTATTTTGTAAAATGTGAAGAAGATATAATCACATAGACGTTATAGGGAAGCATGAATTTTGTTTTCAAGTCTTAGAATGACAGATAATCATACAACACCTTGTACTTCATACTGTATCATCCTTCATGTAACACATTTAGTTCTTCTATAATTGCAGGGTATTAACCTGGGCAATATCGTACGTGAGCCAAGTCTGTACGCCGCAACTGGACAAAATGGAGAACCCAAACAGCACCTAGTTATCACTGCGCTCAATGACCTTTCCAGACTGCTCGCTGATGCCAGTGCAGAGGACGAACAAATTTCTGAATACCTACGCAACGTTCAGGTGGAGTGTGATGTGGACCTGGCACGGAGGTGTATGGCAGGGGCGAACCGGGCCTATCCAATATTGTTAAGAGCGTGCGAGAAGTACAGGCAATCTCCGGACATGTTGAAAAACTGTCTAACCACTCTATGCTCTCTGTGTAATGGTCAGCCTGATGTGTTGGATGATGCTGGTAGTGACATGTTATGTGCGTTTTTAGATGAGTACCATAGCGATGTCGCCACATTAGAGTTGACCGTCAGACTGATTAGGTTGTTTTGTATCAAACACGAAAACAACAGACAAGTATTTGTCAGTAGGGAGTTAATTGCGAAACTCGTTTCCCTCGTCACGGAGTTCAAGGCGGCTGGTTCACTCGTGAAGGAAATCTGTTTCGCTCTCCGAGTTTTAACTTTCGACGACGACGTCCGAGTTCCGTTTGGGAAGGGCCATGAACATGCGAAACTGATTGTTGCTGAAGGAAATACTCTGAAAACTATTCTGAATATCTGCAATGGTAAGTTTTCCTGTACACTCAATCACATAGAAATATGCAGATTTTCAAAATTCAAAACTGTTAAAGCGCTTCCAACTTCAGACATGTTTAGTATGGTATTAAGTTACAAGATGTACTACTACCAGTCAGTACATGTAATTTTACTGCACATTACGTGCATGTACTAGCTTTTATAGGCTGAATCGGCTTACGCAAGTCAACTTCCAGGACTTGTTTTTTGTCACAGTTCACCGTAATGCAAATAGATTCTCGCAACCCAGCTATACGGGAATCCACGGGAATCCAATGCTATCATTTCTATACAGATTGCTAAAATTTTACGGGAATCTACTGAATTCCCGCAAATTATTTTGCAGGAGTGCTGACGGGAATCGGATTCCCACGGAAAAACAAGCCCTGACTTCTCGAACTAGCCTTGTTATCAGTCTACCGGCCCTTTTCAAAGGAATTTATAAATAGACTTGAAACATCCTAGACCACCACAAATCCATTTGAATTTCGAAACATGCATATTAAAATTAATCTTTATCTTCACAGGCATGAGTACAGAACCGTGGAGGGGACAGAGTTAATTTTAATTTTTTTAAAATTTCCCCTGAGATAATATCCCCCGAGATAATATCTAGGGGGAAATTCGCCATTGGTCAAAATTATATGGGAGAAAATTCACGATTGGTCATTTATCTCGAGTGAAATTATCTTGGAGGAAATTTATTTTCCCCGAGATAATATCCCCCGAGATAATTATCTAGGGGGAAATTCGCCATTCGTCCATCATCTCGAGGAGAAAATAATTTACCCCGAGATAAATTCCCCGAGATAATTGACCAAACGCGAATTTCCTCTCAGATAATTATCTCGAGGGATATTATCTCCGGGAAAATTAATTTCCCCCGAGATAATTTCAACTGAGATAATTGACCAATCGCAAATTTCCTTCCAGATTAATTATCTCGGGGGTAAATTATTTTTCCCCTAGATAATTGACCAATGGCGAATTTTCTCCTAGATATTATCTTGGGGGAAATTAAAGAAATTTAACTATCTCCCCTCCACGGTTCCGTACACGAGGGAGGGAGGCTTTTTTTTTTAATCTCATTTGTGTTTTCACCAGCAGCGCCACCTGACCAGCTACAGAGTAAACTCCCCTTACGGGATGAGCGAGGAGTTATTCCCCTTGAAACAGACATTTTTACAGGTTCGCGAAAACGTTAAAAAAATAGCTACGTAGCTACGTTTTTTTTCGGGTCGGTCGGGTTACGGTAAACGTAAATAATATTTTGAATGGCCCTATGTATGTATATGAACAGATATTCTCTCTATCACTCTAATTCAAGCCCAGATTCTGCAATAAACAATTTAAATTGTAAAAATGACAGGGACAAATTTGCCATTATATAATTTTTGCATGTTCTCATCTGTACCGTAGAGTACACAGGAGAGGTGGATGTACTAGGGGAGCTGTTCTCCACACTCAGCAAGCTGTCCGTTCGGGATGAGTTCTGTAAAGAGGTCATGGACTTGGGTGGCTTGGTGCTCATTCTCCAAACACTGGAACAAAACCTCAAACACCAGGTGAGACAAAACCACAAACACCAGGTGAGACCAAAACACAAACGCCAGGTGAGGCAAAACCACAAACACCAGGCGAGACAAATCCAAAAACACCAGGTGAGACAAAAACACAAACACCAGGTGAGACAAAACCACAAACATCAGGTGAGACAAAACCACAAACAGCAGGTGAGACAAAAACACAAAAACACAAACTCCAGGCATGCCAGGTGAGACAAAACCACAAATACAAGGTGAGACAAAACCACAAACACCAGATGAGACAAACCTCAAACACCAGGTGAGACAAATCCACAGCACCATGTGAGACAAAACCTCACACACAAGGTGAGACAATACCTCAAACACATGGTGATACAAAACCACAAACACCAGATGAGACAAACCTCAAACACCAGGTGAGACAAAACCACACACACAAGGTGAGACAATACCTCAAACACATGGTGATACAAAACCACAAACACCAGGTCAGACAAATTCACAACACCATGTCAGACAAGACCCTAAACACCAGCTGAGACAACCATGAACACCAGGTGAAACAATAACTCAAGCACCAGGTGATACAAAACCACAAACACCAGGTCAGACAAATTCACAACACCAGGTCAGACAAGACCCTAAACACCAGCTGAGACAACCATAAACACCAGGTGAAACAATAACTCAAGCACCAGGTGAGACAAAACCAAAAACACCAGGTGAGACAAATTCACAACACCAGGTCAGTCAAGACCCTAAACACCAGCTGAGACAACCATAAACACCAGGTGAAACAATAACTCAAGCACCAGGTGAGACAAAACCACAAACACCAGGCTCCACAAACACCAGGTGAGACAAAACCTCAAACACTAGGTGAGACAAAACCACAAACACCAGGGAAGATAAAACCACAAACACCAAGTGAGACAAAACCACAAACTTCAGGTGAGGCAAATCCACAACACCGAGTGAGTAACACCAGATGAGGCAAAACCTCAAACACCAGGTGAGACAAAACCACAAACACCAGGGAAGATAAAACCACAAACACCAAGTGAGACAAAACCACAAACTTCAGGTGAGGCAAATCCACAACACCGAGTGAGTAACACCAGATGAGACAAAACCTCAAACACCAGGCGAGACAAAACCTCAAACACTTGGTGAGGCAAAACCTCAAACACTTGGTGAGGCAAAACCTCAAACACCAGGTGAGATGAAACCTCAAACACTAGGTGAGACTAAACCACAAACAACAGGTGAGACAAAACCACAAACACCAGGTGAGACTAAACCACAAACACTAGGTGAGACTAAACCACAAACACTAGGTGAGACTAAACCACAAACACTAGGTGAGACTAAACCACAAACACAGTTGAGATAAAACCTCAAACACCAGGTGCGACAAAACTCCAAGTGAGGCAAATCCACAACACCAAGTGACTAACACCAGATGAGACAAAACCTCAAACACCAGGTGAGACAAAACTCCAAGTGAGGCAAATCCACAACACCAAGTGACTAACACCAGATGAGACAAAACCTCAAACACCAGGTGCGACAAAACTCCAAGTGAGGCAAATCCACAACACCAAGTGACTAACACCAGATGAGACAAAACCTCAAACACCAGGTGAGACAAAACTTCAAACACCAGGGGAGTCAAAACCACAAACACCAGATGAGACAAAACCACAAACACCAGGTGAGTCAAAACCACAAACACCAGGTGAGTCAAAACCACAAACACCAGTTGAGTCAAAACCTTGAATACCAAGTGAGACAAAACCACAACACCAAATGAGACAAAACCTCTAAACACCAGGTGAGACAAAACTTCAAACACCAGGTGAGACAAAACCTCTAAACACCAGGTGAGATAAAACCTCTAAACACCAGGGGACCTCAAACACCAGGTGCGACAAAACCTTAAACACCAGGTGAGACAAAACCACAAACACCAGGTGAGACAAAACCTAAAACACCAGGCAAGATAAAACCACAAACACCAGGTGAGACAAACCCACAAACACCAGGCCAGACAAAACCTCAAACACCAGGCGAGACAAAACCTTAAACACCTGATGAGAGAAAACATCAAACACCAGGTGAGACAAAACCTCAAACACCAGTTGAGATTAAACCACAAACACCAGGTCAGCCATTCCACCGTGACTCGCATGACATATTGACTCAGTTATTTTGTTCAGAAATATTAAATACTCACTTTTTTCAGTTAGTGTGTTAATTTTATATCAATCTAAACGAAGACACTTACAACACAGGGAATAAAGGTAATGGTGATCAAGAAAGTACCGAAATAATAAAGCAAAGTGCGTGACTCGCGTGACAGGCACGAAGACACTCGTCTCACCGGTTCATACAAACGCTAAGATTTGTGGCCCATTTTATGACTAAGTCATTAATGGAGTACAGGTAACACTGGAGGGGTATATCCAGAACATCAACTGAGATGCTCAAGGAATTTGAAGTGTATCTCTTTATTTTGGTGTACATGGAATGATGTGACTCGCGTGACACAAAACTTGTGACTCGCGTGACATTAACTCTGATCTGAAAAGAAAACATGCAAACTGCTTTCAATAATGAAAAAAATGTAGGGAAAACCTCCCACATGACATCTTATCCTTAAGCTTATAACTTTGAAGTCCACTCAGTCCCATCAAACAGAGTCTCAGAGAAACCATCACTTGAAATAACCAGTGTCTGTGCCAGGCACACTCAATGCTGCATCTCTTGCTTTTTGGAGACTGTCATCGATGAACGAAAGCTGCGCTCTGTAAATTCACTACATGTAGGTTTGGGTGAGGCATCTCACATAAGATGTCATCAACTGTTTGCCTCTAACACTCAGTCATGTCAGTATGAAGAAGAAATGGGTATGTGACTTGTGTGACAAAGATGACATGACTCGTGTGACACAAAGTTAAGGAAACATACTGCATTAATTCAAACCAGCAAATAAAATTTTCTTTGCTGGAATCTTAGACATATACTGCAGTAGACGTCTTTGATACATGGTTAAAAGTTCCAACTTCTGTTGACTAGTGGGTAAGAAATAAAATACTAACATTTGTGACTCGCGTGACACCAAATAATAAGGAGAATTACAAACATCAGAGACTGAAATCACAATAAATATATCTGGTCTGTTCTGTGGCTGCAGCAACACTACTTCTACTGACCTACATCAGACAACAGTAGTCAGCTGTCTGAGGTGCTCGAGAAATTTGAAGTGTATCTCTTTAGTTTGGTGTACATGGAATGATGTGACCTGTGTAACACAAAACATTGTGACTCGCGTGACATTAACTCTGATCTGAAAAGGAAATATGCAAACTGATTTCAATAATGGAACAAGTGTAGGGAAAACCTCCCACATGACATCTTATCCTTATATTATAAATTTGAAGTTTACTCAGTCCCATCAAACAGTCTCAGAGAAACCATCACTGGAAATAAACAGTGTCTGTGCCAGGCACACTCAATGCTGCATCTCTTGCTTTTTGGAGACTGTCATCGGTGAACGATAGCTGTGCTCTGTTATTCACTAAATCTGGGCGAGGCATCTCACATAAGATGTCATCAACTGGTTGCCTCTAACACTCAGTATGAAGAAGCAATGGGTATGTGACTCGTCTGACAAAGATGACGTGACTCGCGTGACACAAAGTTAGGGAACATACTGCATTAATTCAAACTTGTGAAGGAAATTTTCTTTGCTGGAATCTTAGACATATACTGCAGTAGACGTCTTTGATATATGGTTAAAAGTTCCAACTTCTGTTTACTGGTGGGTAAGTAATAAAATACTTACATTTGTGACTCGCGTGACACCAAATAATAAAGAGAATTACAAACATCAGAGACTGAAATCACAATAATTATCTGGTCTGTTCTGTGGCTGCAGCAACACTACTTCTACTGACCTACATCACACAACAGGAGTCAGCTGTCTGACCTAGAAATCATTGGAAATTTTCACTGTGTTGCAGTAGATAGGCACTGATGCCCGGAGCCTGTACTCAGTCACGCCTACTTCCCCGGGGGACCAAAACAAGAGTACTTGGTGCCCAACACCCAAATGCTTTATATATTTTTAAACTTGGAATATTGGTGACTCTAAAAATATAGACTGACAGCCTGGATGATACATTTGAAAAAAATGAGCTTGATGTGCACTTAGTGTGGAATGGCTGTGGTGAGACAAAATCTCAAACACCAGGTGAGATTAAACCACAAACACCAGGTGAGACAAAACCTCAAACACCAGGTCAGACAAAAACACAAACACAAGTTGAGACAAAACCTCAAACACCAGGTGCGACAAAACCACAAACTCCAGGTTAGGCAAATCCACAACACCAAGTGAGGAACACCAGATGAGACAAAACCTTAAACACCAGGTGAGACAAAACTTCAAACACCAGGTGAGACAAAACCACAACCACAAACACCAGATGAGACAAAACTTCAAACACCAGGTGAGACAAAACCACAACCACAAACACCAGTTGAGTCAAAACCTTGAATACCAGGTGAGACAAAACCACAACATCAAGTGAGTAACACCAAATGAGACAAAACCTCTAAACACCAGGTGAGACAAAACTTCAAACACCAGGTGAGACAAAACCTCAAACACTAGGTGAGACAAAACCACAACCACAAACACCAGTTGAGTCAAAACCTTGAATACCAGGTGAGACAAAACCACAACATCAAGTGAGTAACACCAAATGAGACAAAACCTCTAAACACCAGGTGAGACAAAACTTCAAACACCAGGTGAGACAAAACCACAACCACAAACACCAGTTGAGTCAAAACCTTGAATACCAGGTGAGACAAAACCACAACATGAAGTGAGTAACACCAAATGAGACAAAACCTCTAAACACCAGGTGAGACAAAACTTCAAACACCAGGTGAGACAAAATCTCAAACACTAGGTGAGACAAAACCTCTAAACACCAGGTGAGACAAAACCTCTAAACACCAGGTGAGACAAAACTTCAAACACCAGGTGAGCCAAAACTTCAAACACCAGGTGAGACAAAACCTCTAAACACCAGGTGAGACAAAACTTCAAACACCAGGTGAGACAAAACCTCAAACACAAGGTGAGACAAAGCCACAACCACAAACACCAGTTGAGTCAAAACCTTGAATACCAGGTGAGACAAAACCACAACATCAAGTGAGTAACACCAAATGAGACAAAACCTCTAAACACCAGGTGAGACAAAACTTCAAACACCAGATGAGACAAACCTCAAACACTAGGTGAGACAAAACCACAACCACAAACACCAGTTGAGTCAAAACCTTGAATACCAGGTGAGACAAAACCACAACATCAAGTGAGTAACACCAAATGAGACAAAACCTCTAAACACCAAGTGAGACAAAACTTCAAACACCAGGTGAGACAAAACCACAATCACAAACACCAGTTGAGTCAAAACCTTGAATACCAGGTGAGACAAAACCACATCAAGTGAGTAACACCAAATGAGACAAAACCTCTAAACACCAGGTGAGACAAAACTTCAAACACCAGGTGAGACAAAACCACAACCACAAACACCAGTTGAGTCAAAACCTTGAATACCAGGTGAGACAAAACCACAACATCAAGTGAGTAACACCAAATGAGACAAAACCTCTAAACACCAGGTGAGACAAAACCACAAACACCAGGGGACCTCAAACACCAGGTGCGACAAAACCACAAACACCAGTTGAGTCAAAACCTTGAATACCAGGTGAGACAAAACCACAACATCAAGTGAGTAACACCAAATGAGACAAAACCTCTAAACACCAGGTGAGACAACCTTAAACACCAGGTGAGACAAAACTTCAAACACCAGGTGAGACAAAACCACAACCACAAACACCAGTTGAGTCAAAACCTTGAATACCAGGTGAGACAAAACCACAACATCAAGTGAGTAACACCAAATGAG
>JAVTVY010049441.1:0-22648 GCA_036873755.1 Hanleya hanleyi
GGTTCCATCCACTGATTTTCTTGAATGTTGAATGGACCAGGCTTTCTTGTATCAGGGAACCTTCAAAAGTCACAATGAAACATGCAATCAATGGTTCCCGATGGGCATAGATAACAGTGCAAAAGCTAAGCCATCAATAAATAATAAAAAAAATAATTAACAAGAGCCCAAGGGGCTTCAATATACGCCCGTATATCTGGAATTATATTGGTCCAAATTTCAAGTTTGTTTAATAGCCTTGATTCCAATTGGTAGCTAGCACACCAGAGAAAGGTCTACAATTTTGTGCTTCTGAGAATGTAACATATATCACATCTTATACTTGATTCAGTTTTGGGTGACTGTGACCTTGACCTTTAATCGATTGATGTATGGCTCCTCTTTGCCATGCGAGTAAGGTATACTCAAAGTTTGGTACCAATCCATACCTTGAAACTAGAGTTATCGCATGGACAACAAATGTTAATGGATGAATAGATAGAACGCAACATCGCATTGCATGACCTCGTCTTCGACAGGCATACGAAAATGTGACTTGTAATGAATTCCTGATTTTGGGGTCACAGTGACATTGACCTTTGACCTTGACCTAAATTTTGGTACAGGACACATCGTCTTCCTTCAATGTATCAATGGACACAAAAAAAATCATGATTTTTATAAATCTCATGATTTTTGGGGTCACAGTGACCTTGACATTCGGCCTTGACCTACATGTCCCCCTAATGTATCCACGGACAAAAAAAATATATTTTTCAAAGATTTCTTGATTCTGAAGTCACAGTGACCTTGACCTAAATTTTGGTACATGATAAACCGTCTCCCCATAATTTCTCAATGGACAAAAATCATGATTTTTAACAATTTCACAATTTTGGGGTCAGTGACCTTGACCTTGACCCACATGTTGGTATGTGACACATCGTGTCCCCCTAATGTATCTACTGACACAACAAATGTTATTTGTAATAATTTCCTGATTTTGGGGTCAGTGACCTTTGACCTTGACCTATTTTTTTTGGTATGCGACACTTCATTTCCCCCTATTTAATCCACTCATAAAAAATTGGTAATTTTTATTGATTCCCTGATTTTTAGGTCACACTGACCTTTGACCTTGATTCTGGGGTCACAGCGACCTTGACTATGGACCTGGATCTAAATTTTGGTACATGACGAAACGAATCCCCGTAATTTCTCAATGGACTCAAAAAATCATGATTTTTAACAATTCCACGATTTTGGGGTCACAGTGACCTTGACCTTTGAACTTGACCTACGTTTTGGTAGGTGACGCATTGTGTACCCCTAATGTATCTACTGGCACAAAAAAATGTTATTTTTAATAATTTCCTGATTTTGGGGTCACACTGACCTTTGACCTTGACCTATTTTTTGGTATGCGACACTTCATTTCCTCCTATTGAATCCACTCACAAAAAATTAGAAATTTTTAATGATTTCCTGATTTTTCAGTCACACTGACCTTTGACCTCTGACCTCGACCTACATTTGGTA
The DNA here is from genome assembly GCA_036873755.1 of Hanleya hanleyi. Classification (NCBI taxonomy): domain Eukaryota; kingdom Metazoa; phylum Mollusca; class Polyplacophora; order Lepidopleurida; family Hanleyidae; genus Hanleya; species Hanleya hanleyi. Next base: position 1,519 of record JAVTVY010049441.1, read on the forward strand.
TGCAACACATCGTTCCCCCCTAGGGCATCCACTCACCAAAAATTAGAACTGTAGATAGAAAACTGTCAACGATCAATGATTTCCTGATTTTAGGCAACAGTGACCTTTGACCTCTGACCTCAACCTTAATTTTGGTACGCGACACATCGTCTTCACCTAGCGTATCCACTCACAAAAATTTGCAACTGTGGATAGAAAACGTTCACAGATGTAGACCGGACACGAACACTTCAGTGATTTCCTGTTTTTTTAGGCCAGTGACCTTTGACCTCTGACCTCGACCTTCATTTTGGTACGCGACACATCGTCTCCCCATAGGGTATCCACTCACCAAAAATTAGAACTGTAGACAGAAAACTGTCCCAGATATAGACCGGACACGGCGGACGGACAGACGGACACACGGACGGAAACCGCCATCACATAATACGTCCGCCTTTTGGCGGGCGTATAAAAATCAGGAAATCATTATAGCCATCTGAAAATCTAATCATTTCATCAGTCAACATTCAGGAAGCTCTCACCAAAGTTTGGTCAGGCCCGACTTCACAGATCTACAGATATTCAGCGGACAAGAAAATGTTGACGAACGGACGGACGGACGGACGGACGTGCGTACATGGCAACGACAAGACCCCACAGCCCGAGGGGTAACAATATCCAAAATTTTAATACAGAAAACCTAAACCAACCTATGTTGTCAATTTATAACCATCAAGTATAATTGCCATTCACTAATCATATGCAATTATTAATTTAGTTAAAAAATTTACCAGCACAGTCCCAGTCAGTCGTGCTGAATGGAAACTTCATTACAACTCCTTAGTTTAATACATATCCCAGGGCGTTAAACAAAACAATTGATTACATAAACACATTACACCAACCAGAGAAAGCAATTTCTCTCTAATTCATGCTTCAACCGTACCCGGTTTCATTTGTTTATGAATAACAAATCACCAATAATCAACACATAACTCCCTATTTGGTAATACTGCTGGGACCGTACGCTGAAAACCAAAGAACGGGACGATGTTCTGAGGATAAAAACTTGAATGAATGAATTAATTTTCACCCTTGCTACAGAATAATACAGAAAAATTTATATCTATTCCTACGAAGTAGGCTACAGATCGCAAATTGCCCGGTAATGAGTCAGTGAGTCAGTCCATCCGAGTCCTTTCGTCGGCAAAATAAGGAGAACCATTGACATTAGAACCTTGATTTTTGGCATGAACGTGCATTAGGGCATTGTTACCAGCAAGTTCTGAGCTGACCGAATTCTGATGAAAATTTGATTTATAATTTTTTTTTTAATTATTTATTGATAGCTCAGCGAGTGCACTGTCATGCCCATTGGGAAACCTTGGCTGTATGTTTCACTGTATATATAACACAGTACAAAACGTGATGGGATAATGAAATAGGAAATGCTAATTTTCCATCATTTGTTAGTGCATTTATCTACACTGCTATTACCAGGCAACTTGCCATTCTTAATACACACAATTCAGTATATTGTTATAGATATATGTGAACTGTGGCCTTTAACGTGTATCCTATTTCACATCCAAAAATTTCATCACAGACCAAATCATGCAGGCTTCAAATTTAGGTCAAATTGCCACTGATGATGAAATATCCTACATCAACCAATTAAGTCAGCCGGTGCAATAACCCAGCAGAACATAGAAAGATCTGGTATCATCCTTCAGATTAGCCTGTGAGCAACAATGATAAAACTTACTGAGGCCGTCCTGCAAGCCACCCAAGGAATTTATCAGCTTGTGTTGGGACATTTTGTTGGTATCGTGTAAGTTGTTTAGTAGTTTACTCATTCAAATCTCCATACCATATTTTCTGTTATTCAACAGACAAATTTCTTTACTGGTTTTAATTGTTTAAGTTTTACTGGGTTTCAACTGCTACAGATAGTAACATAGTACTGATACTGTAGAAATGGGTAGTGTGAATTTAATTATTCCATGTTTAGTACAATTTGTTCACATGAATGGTGGAATGTCTGGACTGTCAAATGAAAGTGTGTTATACATGTATACATGTAGCTCAAGCATGTCAGGTTTGAGGAACAAACATAGTTGCAATTAAGATATAACCAAAGAAATTTCATGACAATTATTGAATCTAAGTAGGCCCCTACCTAACAAAATTAGCTTAATAAAAAAGGCCTTCCTGGCGTAAATTGTTTTCTTTTGAGAGAGAATGGTAATTTCTGGGTTAAGAATTTCCTGTATAAAGATAGGTTGTTCAAGGAGGCTTTATTTTTGCCGCTGTTGTGTGCATCAAGGGTATGCAAACATGATATATGCACCAGAGCCCTGATCTACAGCTGTATAAAACTCAACATCTGGCATTGACGGCATGTTTAAAGGGTCTTAATTTATTTTCTTTGGGTAGAATTTAACTAGATAAAGTAACTTTGATTGTACTTCTTGAATATTGACTATATATCACACTGGGATATAATTTAAACAAAAACATTACATGTGTAATTATGTCTAAATTTTTCTTGTCATTTCAAATTTTGATTCCTTGATTAAGGGATACAGAATCACTGCCACAGAGTGTGTTGGTGTGTCACAGAATCACTGCCACAGAGTGTGTTGGTGTGTCACAGATTCACATCAGCACAGTAACTGGTAAACTATTCATTCAATCCCATCACTTTTAATCTTCAACAAAATATTCAATACTGTTTTAATCGAAAATTTCTGGTGATTTTTGATGAAAATCTCTGGTGATTCTGACTTGGGCTGCATGTGCCCATCTTAATATAGGCAGGATTTCAACTTGGGGCGGGGGGGGGGGGGGGATTGCCAAGAGCTCAGTGCCTGTCCTAATGCCTACCTTACTTCGTAGGTCCTGTGACGCATAGTCACACTGCCATGTATAAACAACATATTTACATATAGAATTCCCGGCGTTGTGAACAACTGCACCCACACAACATCTAAACGCTTCTTAATAAATCTCACTCTGCCTTCACTACTCACTAAAACTGATATTTTGAATGTATTTGGATTATTCCAATATATTCTTGACAGCAATTTTACTCCCACCATTCTGAGATACATACATACGGTAATTCCTCTAATAATTCAATCACAGGAAGTTCACTTTTCCACTCTTTTATTCAAACACAGAGAAAAAGTAGCATTCTAATCCTTCATACAAATTGAAGAAAACTCATATAATAGCAAAATGTGAATCTTTCCAGCTGGTGCGATGAAGAATATTGTCAGATATATGACATTTTTTATGCACTTCCGGTGATCGAATTATTAGGGGAATTACCGTACCCATCATAATTCTCGAAATTGAACTCATTTAATGATTAAATGGTAGAGTAAATATATATAGATCTGTTTTAACCAAGTCTTTCTACTATCGATATAAACTTAAATGTAATTTCATTGATTCTCCATTCTTTTATAACACTGGTCTTCAATAAAAAACACTGTGTAATAGCACAATATACCCTTAAATATATTCAGAAAACAATGTTGTCGAGAACATAAAGGAGACAAATATACTCATAACAGATTAAAAGTAAATACTTTTACATTAAAACATAAACTTGCAAACATTTACAGACAATTTAATTTCAGTTTACACACAGAGATTAATTCTGATCATTAAGACAAACTTTTCGCCCAGCGGCATACATCACACCCTGATACTTGCATTTTTTATATATACCATGTCTCGATTCCATTAGACATATCTGGATATCTGCATCGCACTCGACTATTTAAATATGTTTAAAATGCTTTTCAAACCTTCACTGACATAACATATGCGTCCTCAGCTGATTCAGAAACGTCATTCATCGCGAGGCTTTATCAGGATTGCCATTGTAAGAGGCTCTGTATGACTTAGTAAAAGAGGCAACAAGAACACCTTTTCTTCTACAAACTATCCCCAATCTCGCTTGAAAATCTCTGCAAATATAAATATGCAAAAGACAATCACAATTTTTTAATACATCATCAATATTCGCACTTTAAATTATTGCCAATCCACGATGTTCTGAACATCACCGAAAACGACACCAACTTGCATCCGAAAACGACACCAACTCACATCCCAACACTCCTGAGCGAATCATGCACTTAACACATTAATTTAATGTTAAAATGATCATGTTAGCATCTCCTCTTACCCATCAACTATCCTACTGCTTCCACTTTCTTTAACCAACTAAACAAGAGAATGTATAAATATATATTGCATATGTTAACTCCAATGAGTTATTCCACAAAATATTAGTCAAGTTAAAGCGTGGTGCAGAATGTACACTATTTACACTCAAAGTTCTCAAGGCCGAATCCGTGTTTGTCACATTTTCACCCTTCCATCACCACCCCTCTCTCTCTCACACACTCTCTCTCTCTCTCTTCTTCCCTGCCATGTTCTCTCTCACCTCTGCCAACTGGAGCACTAAACATGTCTTCACATTTCCGGAATTCATTCGACTCTGCCGTCAACATTTTACCAGTATTCATTCAGCTTCGCATCCATACGAGCACCCAAAACCATTTTGTTCTCAAATTGTATTAATATCCAGTATTCTCCGGCTCTGTAGCCAACATTTAACCAGTATTCATCTGGCTCTGCAGCCATATTAGTATACATATACATTATCTCTCAGATCATATTAATATCCAGTATTCTTCGGCTCTGCAGCCAACATTTAACCTGTATTCTTCTGGCTCTGGCGCCATATTAGTATTCATATACATTATCTCTCAGATAATATTAATATCCAGTATTCTCCGGCTCTGTAGCCAACATTTAACCAGTATTCATCTGGCTCTGCAGCCATATTAGTATACATTATCTCTCAGATCATATTAATATCCAGTATTCTTCGACTCTGCAGCCAACATTTAACCTGTATTCTTCTGGCTCTGCAGCCATATTAGTATTCATATACATTATCTCTCAGATAATATTAATATCCAGTATTCTCCGGCTCTGCAGCCAACCCAATTAGTAACCAGTAATATCCGTAACCAGTATTATACGGTATAATATTAGTAGCCATTATCATCATTTATAGCTTCAAAACTGCCACTTGCTATCTGTTTGAGTAACAGAATAATGATAAGAAAGGAAATTCCGAAGCCAACCAGACAAATGCGAAAAGAAAGTGAAAATGATACCATACTAGCAATTTCTGGAGCGGACCAGACCGATGCAAAAACAAAAGTCAAAATGACAACACACCAGTAAATTCTGAAGCCGACCAGACCGATGAAAAACAGACATCAGAACAACGCCTTTTGAATAAAAGTCTCAGTCTAGTGCTTCATATTACTTTGATCAATTTTGTTTATTTGATAAATTACCGTACGTGTAGTCGGAGGAGGTAAGGTATACTTTACATCAGCTATAGCAGAACTCAGACCAGCACCGCAAGCATGCGGCCCGCACCACTGAACTTCATTACGTCACCAAGACCCCACTCACTGTCACCCGGACAATCTCCCAGCCATCTTGACTAACAACAGACGATGCTATCAAATGCTACCAAGCCACCAAGGCAGAACATAAGAAGCAAAACTTCCCCACTGTACCCTCTAGTACTCTGTTCGCGAACATTAACTCTGCTATCAGATGAAAATTCACGTATGAAGTCACCATAGGATCAAGAGAGGTCCCGCTCCATAAATCCTATAACGCGAAACAGAGCGACAATACATTTTTTAAGACATTTTCCCACAGAATATATCTTCAATATATGCGTATTTATTTAGGAGTTGAACTGCCTAAAAATTTCACATACTAACGCAGAATTAATGTGTGTAAATTTTGTAAGACAGACCGTAAAAAATTGAATGATTCTATTAAGACCACCAGCCGAAAGACAATAGGACAATGAACACAAACGCAAGCCCAGAGGTTTTGTCAGTTATATTGATTTAACATGTTAAAGACAATATGTCTGAAACAATGCAAATGCTCAGCTCACCTGTTAGCTGTGTGTCTTAGGGGAAACTCAAATTCTAACATCCCACGTACCATATGCCGGTAACTCTCCCTGCCCTTTTAAAGATCCCGTCTAACATGAAACTTACATGTTCCTATTCTTTTCCATTAAACTACATTCTAATACTCCTTTCGAAATAATGTTTGCTTAACCATGCTCATATTCACATTAAGCGTTCGTCAGAACCTGATCCGAAAACCCCGCTCGTTTAACAAATGGTGTATACAATACTCAATTGCTCAATTATATACAACAAAACAAAGCAATACTTATCTCTGAGATTCTTTATCTCTTTTCCTGCAAGTGCTACTGTATTCTGTGTTAATACTCATCAGTACGCTTCTTGGAAAGCATGTTCACCTGAACCTGGTCTTGAAATAGCAAGTCTGGGTAGGAAAATCCTCGGGACGAAAGGCATGCGCCGATGTACCGTGTATTTGACCGTACCAGGGTTAAGTTCCGGACAACATGAAGAGTTTAAACACCGATCGTTGAAGGAATTGAATGCTACGAGAAAAGGGACTTGTTTGGCTTTTCGAGTGTAGTCAGCAGACCTTCACGAACCTGAAAAGCGTCTCCGTTCTAGAACGAGCACATGTATGATTAATCCAGTCCATTCTCTATAGCTGAGATATGCTGTAACTGGTTCTTGTTTCCAGCTCTTTTTCAAATGTATTGCTTGACTTTCTTTTTCAAACTTTCGGTATTAAATTCTGCTGAAAACCCGGCGAGACTTAGCTGGAGATTCTGTCTCAGTTCAGAAACTGGCTGCTCCAGGTTCTCGATCTGTTGTATAACGTTGGTCAAACGTTGTTCAAAGTCGTAGAAATACATGTATCAGCCACAGTTGTATTGTCCATTGTGGTTTTGTAGGAGAGAAAAAAAAAATTACCAGCACGGTCCCAGTCAGTCGTGCTGAATGGAAACTTCATTACGACTCCTTAGTTTAATACATACCCCAGGGCGGGAAACACCGCCCTGTGGTCAAGCCCAATTGTTAAACAAAACAATTGATTACATAAACACATTACATCAACCAGAGAAAGCAATTTCTCTCTAATTCATGCTTCAACCGAGAGAAATAACATTTTTCTTTGGTAAATCTTCAAACTTTTACATTCTTTCACCGGATAGAACAAAACATGCATTTTATCAAATTAACCTGAACACATGTTCATCGGTTTATTATTTACATGTGAAATGGACATGCATATATTAGAATTTAATGTGCAAAATGTTCTAGTCTTAATTCATAAAAAACAAGTATTGGGATTGGTTAATTCTGAGGAAAAGGTTGCTCTGTATCACATATATTTCTGTTGTTCAGGACATTCCATCTAACCTCACCATTGTACTCAGACATTGTTCTTCTGGACCAAATAAAATCAAGCCATTTCCGATAACCCCAAGCATCTAACAAAATAGCAGTGTTCAAATTTAGGAAAAATTTGAACAAAAATGTAACCAGTCCGCAAATATTTTCACTAGTCCGTTGATATTAAATAAAGAATGATCTGGAACATTTGTCATCATGAATATTTTGTTCTCTGTGTTGGTTGCTACTAAATAAGAAATTAATAATTGTGTATTTCTTGAATTTCTTGATTGTGTTTGAAGATAATCACAAACGACAAACCCGGTCGGCAAGACTTTGACGGTGACTTTGACTGCACGTGTCGTCGCGAAACACAGCTTCAACAAACGCCATTTCAAGCCAAAAAATCAGTAGATTTCTTTCGGAGTTGATGGAGAATATGTTTAAAATTGTCCTGATAAACATGATCAGGTCGACTGAAGCGTAATCATGTTGCTGATTTCTCGATTCCCGACCTGGAAGTGGGTGCTTTATTTTCTGAAAAGATCGTCAACCTGCATTGCCATGCTGCATTACAGTAACACTTTACGCTATGTTAACAGTGCTCGCGCCGCTTTACGGTTGTTGTTGTTGTCGTAAAACACGGCCTTGGTCAAGATTTTGTTGAAATTTGCTGTGATTTTATTTAGACTCGCACAATTTATTTAGACTCGGTCGGGTAACCGAAAACAGACATATTCCGTTCTTCATTCTTTACAAACTGTGCGGAGATATCCAGAGAAATAGTTTACACAATGAACTGAGAGCTTTTTTGTTTTCAGTCCGGCGGACTTCTTGTTCAGTCACTCACACCAGTCCGTTTGATTTTTTACCAGTCTCGGACTGACGGACAGGTGCCAAATTCGAACTCTGAAATAGGTACATGTCTCATTAATGCAAAACAGCCTCACTTGGAGCCATGGTGTTGGACTGGTCAGTTTTATTTTTTCCATGGGTGGGGGGGATTATGTCCTGTCCATTAGGGAGCTTCTTGAAATTGGGGCATACTAGGAACTGGAGTACGGCATTCCAAACAGAGAGGCATGGTGCGCCATGTTGGAACTCTTTGGGACTCCATGGCATAATTTTTGGAACACAGCAGATAAAGGATGGCTTATCCCATACCATGCAATGGCATGAGGGAAATGGCATATGCCATTCCAATTGGTACTCTAATCCATCCAGATCAGAACACTAAACTGGCATGGTATATCTGATTTGGATAAGTCATTCCTATCAAAGTCCTAATTTCAAGAAGCTCCATTAGGCCAGGCTTGGTTACCATACTCACTTTGGCACTGTACTTGTGATCAGCATCAGGTGGATCTGACTGGGAAGTCACTGGTCGCAGGGATGACACTTCCTTATGCATGACATGAAAATGACATGACTGACCGATCTGGAAAGGCCGTGTGACAGGGAAGGCTTCCGTCCACATAAACGATGCATTGAAGAAATCGCTGGGAATGTACATGTTATTGTAGCGGGATTTCATGGTGACAACACCGGCATCTCGTCTGTGTGACAAGAAAATAAGCAACTGTTTCACTGAATTCTATATTTTAGTCAAGAAAAGACACAGAACATGCAGTGCTTCTGACTATAAATATTTTGAGCAGTCAGATGAAGCCTTAAATGCCTGAAAGTTTAAAGGTCTCTGAAAACTTTATCCACTCATATTTGTTGCTTTTGAATGAACTTAACTGGCATTTCTTTATACTTTTTAATGGAAAATTATGAAAAGGTCTGAAAAGTAAATTAATCAAGTTTGTACCGAGAAACAAATATTCTTATGAATTGCCTAACTGGCCTAAGTGGAAAAAAAAAAATTCACAGGTAAATTTTCTGTTATTAAGCTAAAACTTACCTCACTTCCACTCTTTGCATTTCTTGTTTCCCATGAAATCATCTAGTAAGAATTTTGAATAACACAGTTCTCTCCCCTGCTAGTCACCTGACTGCTCACTTACCCATAATTCCTCCTTGTTTCCACTGCGATACATGGTTAGAATGTATCCCAGAGGGGAGGTGGGTGGGCATCACTGGAAGTGAGGTAAGTTTTAGCTTAATAACAGAAAATTTACCTGTGAATTTTTTTTGTTATTTGCGCTGAAAACTTACCTCACTTCCACTCTTTGCATAGAATGCCACAGAAAGGATGGCGGGCAAACTGATACAATCCGTGGTAAGTGATAAAAGCCGTAAGCAAGATGACTAGTACAGAGTAGAAATCACCGATCTTCTAGCTCAAAGAGGATCCATGAGATCAGACAACAGCAGTAGCCTATATGCCTATGGTACACAGGGAACCTCTGTCACTACTCTGACTTCAAGGTCGAGTCGCATATACACCCCCCTCCCTTTTTTCCGAAAGGGGACGAGAGGAAAATGCACTCACCAGCAAGCAGGGTAAAAACTGTACGCCCGGTCTTTATCTTGCTATCTTGCTGGCCTCGGTCCCACAGACACCCGCTGTGCTGTCACAAGTGGGCCGATGGAATAGAGGTCGTCACATGCTAACGTCATGTCCCGGAGGTAGAAGGAGGCAAATGTCGTGTTTGACCTCCAGTAGCACGCCCTCATAATGTCAGTCACTGATCTATTAGTCCATAGAGGCCATGATGCCGCTAGTGCCCTAATCTCGTGACCCGAAACGTTTACAAGTGCGGCATGTCTATCCGTAGCCGTGGAGTACGCTAACCGAATCGTATTTTTGAGCCAACTTGAGATAGTATTTTTGCTTATTTCTTGTTTGGCTTTGGGATCAAAAGGGATAAACAAATGCCTCCTACCCGCTCTGATCTCCTCAGTTCGATTCAGGTAACACGCAAGTGCACGAACCGGACACATCAACATGTCTGATTCAAGACCGGACGAAAGGAAATCAGATAAGGCTGGAATTGTGAACTCTCAAGATATAGTATCCTAGACAGCTTGATTCTTACCCACAAACTCAGGAACTGTTGTGAGAACTACATTACTCCAGTTTCTAGAGTGTCTGACGTTCCTTCTATCGAGCGCATGCAGCAGTTCTGACACACGAGCTGCCGAGGCAAGAGCCAACAAAAACGAAGTCTTGTATGATAACATTTTGAGATCAATAGCCTCTATTGGCTCGAATGGTGGCTTCCCTAATTGCCAAAGTACTAAGGCTAAGTCCCACTTTGGCAATTTCGGAACAACTGACTGACCAGTAATCTTGTATGACTTGATTAGTGCAGATTAATCCCAGTACCCAGAAGAATAGGCTGAGCAATGGCTGCCCTATACCCTTCGACCATAGCGGGTATCAGGCCCTTATCCCGGAACAGGTGCAACAAGAACTCTGCTACTTCAGGGATAGTGGCTCTGGATGGATTGATATCTCTCTCTCCACACCAAAGATCGAAGCCTGCCCACGTTGATTGGTATACAGCGGAAGAGGACGGTCGAATTGATTGTGCCATTCGGCGCCCAACTTCCGTTGAAAATCCCGCCTGAGCGAAGTGTCTCTTGAGCACTTGCACACGTGGCTGTGGAATATCGACGTTCCGGGCTGGCGTAGTAGATTGTGCCACACCGGAAGTTGTCTTGGTACGTCTACCAGAAGATCCAGTAAGTCCGGGAACCACGGCCTTGCTGGCCACCACGGAACAATTAGATAAACGACACAAGTGTGTTCGTGGATCTTCCAGAGTACCTTCGCTAGGATAGCTGGAGGAGGGAACGCATATGCTACCATCCTTGACTAGTCCTGCGATAGGGCGTCCACTGCATATGCCAACGGATCCGGAACCGGTGACATGAACTGGGGCAATAGATTGTTGTGCCGAGTGGCGAACAGATCTATGTGTGGCATCTCCCAGACAGGAGCTATTTGTTTCAGTATGTCTGGGTGAAGTTGCCACTCTGTGGGAATTATCTGATTCCGTCGTGAAAGCGAATCCGCTAAGACATTCAGAATTCCCGGGATGTGCCTGGCCAACACTGATATGTTGTTGTCCCAACACAGACCGAAAAAGATTTCCGCTTGGCTTTGTAACTGCTGAGATCTCGTCCCCCCTGCCTGTTGATGTAGGACACGACTGATGTGTTGTCCATTGCAACTAGCAGGTTCTTGTCGGTCAATACGCTCACCCACGTGCGGATGGCATGTGTCACTGCCATAAACTCCAACACGTTGATATGGTACGAGCGTTTCTCGATTGTCCATAACCCGGATATCGACCTGGACTCGAGGTGGGCTCCCCAACCTTCCATAGATGCGTCCGTGAACAGGTGATGTGACGGACGAAACGGAAGTAGGGACACACCCGGCATAACGTTGAGTGGATCCAGCCACCATTGAAGGCATTGTTTGACAAGAGGCGTGACAGGTATCCACGGGTTCAACTGCCTTTCGACCCATTGATGATTGAAGAGACGAAGCTGCAACCGCCCTCTTGGAGTTACGTCCTGTGTTGACGTCAAGAGGCCGATTATCGCAGCAAAGTGTAGAGCCCTGGCTTGAGATAACTTGAGGATTTGAGGTATCTTCGTTGTTATCTTTTACCAACGATCTTTTGGGGGTTTGGCGAGAGCTAAAAGCGTATCATATTCCACCCCCAGAAATTTGCGCCTTTGCGACGGAGTCAGTTCTGACTTCTCTTCGTGTGGGATGTATCCCAGAGAAGTCAATATCCTCGAAACAAACTGCGTGTCTAGGATTAACTGCTCTTTGCAGGCATTCCTTAGCAAGGAGTCATCGATATAAAAGTGATACTTTATACCTAGACTGTGCAGGAATTGTGCCACTGGTGTAAACACTCGTGTGAACACCCAAGGGGAAGTTGACAGGCCGAACGGAAGCACTTGAATTTGGAAGCGTCGTTTGCCGACCATGAATCTCAAGTACTTCCTGTCCTCTGGCTGTATCGGGATATGAAGATATACATCCCTTAAATCCAGAGAAGTCAGCCATTCCCCTTGCTTGAGTAGACTGGATAGACCGGAAGGACTCCATGCGGAAGTGTGGCGGTGAAGTGAGGTAGTCCTTGTTGAGGCGCTTGAGGTTGATAACCATGCGCATCTCGGACGTGTCTTTCTTGGGGACTAGAAAGACCGGCGAATAGAACCCGGGTGTGGTATCCCAAACCAGAAGCTCTATTACTGAAGCCTTCTCTATCAGCTTGTCCACAGAGGACCGTATCGCTGATAGATGACCCGTTCGTAATGGAATACGAGACGGAAGGGGAGATGCAGTCAAGGGGGGAAGCGTGTCGAACAATAGGCGATAGCCGTATCTGATAGTTCGAATGACCCACGCTTCCGCCCCGATCCTTATCCAGTTCCGCCAAAACAACTGAAGTCTTCCCCCTACCGGAAGCATTATGTCTCGGTGTTCCCGCCATACCGGAAGCCACCCGGTGTGGCCCGAGACATCAGGTATTCTTCTTTGACTGCTTGTTTTTCCCCTTACCCTGCTTCTTATGGCCAAAGCTCGAAAATCTTGGCTCTAAAGAAGCAGGCGCTTGGATTCGCTGTTGACCGGAAGCACCCTTAGCAGCCTTGGAACTAGGCGGGTTCTTAGTCTTCTTCGCCTTGGGACCCGACCCGGAAGCCGTAGGTCTCTTGGTCGAAGCACCGGAAGCCACTGACGTGTCATGCTCAACACGATCCATTTCAGGTCGGACCTCGGCAACATCATCACCAAAGAATAAAGAGGGAGCCGTAGAAGTTTCTAGTAGGCTGCTCTTTACTGCTTCCGGTGTGTAATCGTGCATAAAAGGAATGAAGGCCCTTCTCCTTAAATACACCAGCATAGAAGATAAATAGGCGTTATGAACCAGCAAATCTTCTACTGCACCGGAAGCAATCTTCCGGTAGTCAAGAATGAGGTTAATTCCCTCCTGTAACTGTTCTTGACTTTCCGCACCCGACAGCGAGAACAAACCATCCTTAATGGCTTTGAGAAACCAGTCCAGGTGATTTGTGATCGCCACTCCTTGTCGGGCAGTTTCCTCTAGTACGGAGACCTGTTTGTTCGTAAACGGAACATCCGGATTACTAGGCAATTTGGTATTTGAAGGACACAAATACAGAAAATCACCGTTCACCTATGCAGACCGGAACCTAAACGGTGAATCATGTACGCCATATGATCGTATGTTTGGCTTCTGTACCGGGAACGGACCAGAAGATCCTGCAGGGCGGAAGCGAGCTCTAGGTCTCAGCCTGACTGCACATTCCTCCTGCGTAGCGGGTTCTGCTAATGTTCTATGGAACAAGTGGCAAAAAGAATGTATAGCAGTTGAGGCCGGAAGCGTGGAAACCGACCTCGTAACCCGATTCGACTCTCCCGACTCAGTTTCGATATCCCCCGCATGTGGGACCGGAAGCTGCATGTCAGGAATCAAGTCATAGATACCGGAAATTAAATCATAATATTTCCTAGTATCTGGATCAGTATTGGTAGGTTCATTAAATTCGGAGCTACCGTACTGGTCCCTATCCACTTCCGGGGCTTCCTGCCAACGAGGAGTAATGGAAGGGATAGTCCCCGTCAATCTTGCTTCCGGTTGCACAGACTGTTCAGACAAAACCGGATGCGCCGGCATACCGCTCCTTATTTGACTGGTCATCATCTCTCTCAGTTCCTTCATCTCCTCACGTTGCTGTTCCATTCCGCGCAGAATAGCAGCCAACGTAGGATCCGTCACTTGAGAGTGCACCGGAAGCTGGGCCTGACGGGGTGCGTTCACACTCTGGGACCTTACAAATGACCGTGAGCACGGCCACTGTAATGGTCGGTGAACTGGCATACGAGGTCGTAAACCGGAAGCACGTATAGGAGGACGCATCATACGTAACATTGCCGGTCTTAGCAGAAATTTGAGCTAAGCCACGCAAGGGCGAAGTCAAACCAGCAACCGGATGCCGCATAATTTGACCTACTTGAGAGGGGTCTCTATACTGCGTCTCAGAGGCAGGCAAAAAATTTGACATGTCATAGGTACCTGCATACATACCATAGTGTCGTTGTTGTGGGAACCTTAATCTCTGGTGGCCCAGAAGGCTCGTAGTGACAGACATCTCGGCAGGAGGACGAGGAAGGCCACCAGAGAAACCGGAAGCAGATAGGGAGAAGTTAGACAAACCAGTCGTTCCAGTGTTAGACGATGTTATATAACGACCGGAAAGTCCAGGCCTCAACGGGGTTGAGGAAGGCAATCTCCCAATCCCGGAACCAAATGAAAATTTAACGTTAGGAGTCTCACTAGTATTGCCCAAGTTTTCATAGTCATAAGTCGCTTCCGATCGAGAGATCGGAATTGACTGGCTTTCCCACGCTAAGCCTGGCTCCGTTACTGATTTCCCTTCTTCGTCGTATCCAGGTGTCCGCTCGATAGGAAGCTCGACCTCCACAGTCGTAGTAGTGCCAGATTCCACATCTTCGATTGTCCCTTCCACTTGTACAACCCGGGTCGGTTTCTTACCCAGTCTTTCGTTTCTGTAAATCAGAAGAGTGCTATAAATCACACTCCTAAAATGTCTTAGGCGAGTGATCGCTCTCCTGAAATTACTATCCTAGCACTTCATGCCTGGGTCCAGGGGCCGCCTAGGCCCCGGAAGCTCAGAGGTCCTAGATTGCTGGAGATGCATTCTGAGCCATTTCCAGCAAATTTAATGGTTTTTTTTTTAAATTCATGATCCCAATTTCACAGCAGCAAAACTTTACAGAGCTTCGCGATATCATTATGTTAATTTGACACAGCATTTTCCAGACGGAACCTCGGATATGAAGTGATTTTCTTCAAAAATTCTTTATGGACGACAACTTTCTTTGGAATATCAAATCAAAACTTGTGCAAAATGAATACCTCAAAAAAATTCTTTCGATGGTGACGTTTGTTTCAAACAGTGTATTAAAAGTTCATTCGCAATGCACGCAAATCAAAACATGGCGGCTGCTAACAACGGCGGGTAAAACAAAAATTTACTCGGATCTTAGTACGGAATAATCTTTCTAGTTCAGCTATGATTTCGCCACTAGGTTTTATCGAACAGACGGATATATTCATGAATATATCTTAGCGCTTTCGAAAACAATATATTTGAATAGTCGTTGGTGATATATTCAACATATACTTCAAACATCACATCAAAGGGACGATCGGACTCTCCGACTTCGCTGCTAGAATTACGATTTTGTATTTTCTCAAATTGACAAAGAATGTACCGCCGAACACAGAAGAGTTCCTATTTTCGTTTCGTGAATGCGCAGGCCCTAAAATTTGGGGCGAATGATCGTTCAGTTCGCCTAGCGGTTACCCAAAATGAAAGACGCATAACCGAATATTCGTTCGCCTAAATTATGGCCCAAACTCTGTGTCACGATGACATAATTTAATAATAATTTCCTGTTCTAACCTGAAAATCATTTCCGATCGAAGCATATATGAGCTGTACTTACGAGCCATTCGATGTTAACTTCACACACAAGAGCCCCAGTCGATTGGAGATAATTGAACCTGAAACCCATGTGCGTTTTCATACACTCTCTGATACTTAGATAATATATAGCCCAGGTGTATATACCGCTGTGTGGGATTATATGAACAGGGTAAAAATAATAAATTTACATGTAATTTTTACATTTTTAAACTGAAACTTACCTTACTGACATATGCGTTCGTGTGCAAACACGGATTAACAAGTGAAGAAATTAAAACAATAGCACAGTTCATTTCCCGCCTAATCACCCACGCCAGCACTCAATCACAATAGATCTCCACTTCTTACGCGTAAATGTAAAGATCCCAAGCGGGGAGGTCGGGTGGGACCATCACTCTGTCAGTAAGGTAAGTTTCAGTTTAAAAATGTAAAAATTACATGTAAATTTATTATATTTTTTACACAGTGAAACTGACCTTACTGACATATGCGAGAATCCCAAAGCAGGACGGAGGGAAGTCCAAGTGACAGCGACTAATGGCGTGAGGATTAGACGGAAGTCAGCAAGAGACTTCATGCTGGCCATAAAACTTAAATAAGAATAGGCTTCCATAAAGACTCAATAGCGACAGGGTCATATAACGGTATCGTAGACACTGTCCCTATAGTAAGCCCAGACCTCCCAGGCTCATCGGCGCTGACATAATGGAAGTTATATACACGTGCCCCCCCCCCTTTTTTTAAAAGAAAGTTTTTTATGAGGAAACGTGTTCTTACCATTAAAAACCGATAAAAACACACAGGCCTCTAGTGTCTGTGTGCTGACCCGACCCCGGTGATCTGCTGCGCTGTCACCAGTGGTCCCAAGGAAAATAGGTCGTCCTTGATAAGTGTCATGTCTCTCAAGTAGTATGATGCGAAGGTTGTGTGAGATCTCCAAAAACAAGCCCTCATAATATCAGTTACCGACCTGTTGGTCCACAAAGGCCAGGACGCCCCAAGCGCCCTGATCTCATGTGCAGAGACATCACACAACGCAGCCTGCATCGATGACACTCCATCGTAGGCTAACCTAATAGTTTTGGAGAGCCAAGAAGAGATAGTGTTTTTAGATATCTCTTGTTGGCTCCGGGGACAAAATGGTATAAATAATCGCCTTCGCCCAGCACGTAGTACTTTAGTGCGACTAATATATACAGTAAGGGCACGAACCGGACACATAAGGTTGTCCGATTCTAACCCTGAGGAAAGGAAATCAGCTAAAGCTGGAACCCTAAATTCTCTACAAGAAGTGTCGTACAGAGATTGGTTCTTGGCTACAAATTCAGGAATGGTAGTAAGTACCACATAAGTCCATCGAGAATCATGCCTAATTTCCCTAGCATCCAAAGCGTGTAGTTCTGACACGCGAGCCGCTGAAGCCAAGGCTAACAAAAAAACTGTTTTGTAGGATAGGAATTTCAGATCGGCTGTAGTTATGGGTTCGAACGGGGGTTCTGATAAACTCCGTAGAACTAATGCTAAATCCCATTTAGGAAGTTTTGGTACAGAGACAAGCCTGTCAATCCTAAACGATCTAACCAGAGCTGTTAGATTAGGATCAGAGGCAGGATTAACGCCAGTAGACAGGTTAATAATCCTAGATAATGCAGATCTGTAACCATCCACCGTAGATGGAGCAAGACCCTTGTCTTGAAACAGGTGTAACAAGAAATCTGCTATCTGCTGAACAGAGGCAGAACGGGCATCAATGTTTCTTCCAGTACACCACTCATGGAAGACCCTCCACTTCCCTTGATAACAAGCTGATGTGGAGGATCGAGTGGAAGCGACCATTCTTCTCGAAGCTTCCCTAGAAAACCCAACCTCAGTGAGCTGATCCTTGAGCACTTGCAAGCGTGCAGATGGAATGCCTGAGGTTTGTGGTGGAAAATTGCTGACTTCGGTTGACGAAGTAGTTTTTCCCAAAGAGGTAGTCGTCTTGGGACGTCTACCAGTAATTCCAGAAGGTCGGGAAACCACGGACGAGCTGGCCACCAAGGGACAATTAGATAAACCACGCATGGATGCGCGCGTATCTTTGTAGAACTAGAGGCAGGATTGAAGGGGGCGGGTAAGCATACGCTATTAGACCCGTCCAATCCTGCGATAGAGCATCGACTCCCACTGCTAGAGGATCCAGTACAGGGGACATATACAGAGGGAGTTGATGATTCAGGTGAGTAGCGAACAGATCTATCAGCGGTTGTTCCCAAATCTGAGCGATTTGGCGCAGAATGTCTGTGTGAAGCTGCCACTCCGTCGGTATAATCTGATGTTTTCTCGACAGTGCGTCGGCTAGTACATTCAGATGTCCTGGTATGTGTCTGGCACGAAGTATGATATCGTTCTGCCAGCACAGATGGTAGAGTATCTCGGTCTGCTTCAGAAGCTTCGAGGACCGAGTTCCCCCCATCTTGTTGATGTAAGCTAAGACAGTTGTGTTGTCTGTAGCTACCAGAACCGACTGGCCTTTGAGGTCCTGTATCAATAAGAGTATTGCTCGATTGACGGCCATGAACTCTAACACATTGATATGGAGTAACCTCTCCTGCGGAGTCCAATAGCCTGATATCGACTTGGATCCGAGGTGGGCCCCCCCATCCTTGCATCGAAGCATCCGTGAACAGCTGATGAGTAGCTTGAAACGGAAGCAGTGTTACACCAGGCATCACGTTGAGAGGGTCCATCCACCATAATAGGTGATGTTTGACTTCCTCTGTGACAGGAATCATGGGATTCCTGTGCCTGTGTGGCCAATGCTGATTTAAATAGATCATTAGTGGCCGTAACTGTAATCGGCCTCGTGGTGTGACATCCTGTGTGGATGTCAGTAGACCGATTATTGATGCAAACTGGATGGCAGTGCGGCAAGAATGTCTGATGAACAGTGGAATGTCGCGACATATCTTGCACCAACGAACTTCCGGTGGCCGAGCAATGACCAATTTGGTGTCGTACGCCACGCCTAGGAAGTTCCGTTGTTGTGACGGTGTTATCTCCGATTTTTCCTCGTGTGGGAGATAACCCAGTAGTTCGAGGATGTGCCATACAAATGTTGTATCGCATCGGAGTTGTATTCTGCACATATTCCTGATAATGGAATCGTCTAGGTAAAAATGATATTTGATACTTCGACTGTGCAGATACGCCGCCACTGGCTGAAATACTCTGGTGAAGATCCAAGGGGAACTGGCTAGACCGAAAGGTAGAACCTGGAATTGGAAACGGCGAGCACCGACCAGGAATCTCAGGTACTTCCGGTAACTTGGATGAATCGGGATATGCAGGTAAGCGTCCCGAAGATCCAAGGAAGTTAACCATTCCCCTTGAACCAGAGTGGTCCTGATGGACCGGAAGGACTCCATCCGAAAGTGAGGGGGTTTCATCAGGAAGTCCTTGTTCAGCCTGCGCAGATTTATTATCATGCGCATTTCCGGTGTATCCTTCTTTGGCACAAGGAAGACCGGAGAATAGAACCCGGGGGACCGGTCGTGGACCGGAAGTTCTATTACTGCATGCTTCTGGATAAGTTTGTCCACAGATGCCTGTGTTACCAGAAGGTGTGCCTTCCGTATAGGTATACGGGAGGGCTTGGGAGCAGCAGTAAGGGGTGGATCTATAGTAAATTCTAGGGGGTAACCGTATCGAATAGTACGGATTACCCACGGATCCATCCCCAGTTTTTGCCAATTCCGCCAAAATCCTTGAAGTCGTCCCCCGACCGGGAGACTGGATTTCGGCGGGACCGGAAGTTGAGGCAATTCGTGGTCCCGCCATGTCATGATATTGACATGGCCCGAATCGTCACCGGCCCTGCTGCTTTTTGCCACGACCTTTCCCTTTACCTTTATAGTTGGGATTGGTCTGGCCTTGCTGTTGTGGCATGCGACCCGCCGCTTGAGACTTCCCTTTTGGACCGGAAGCGGAAGTAGTCGGCCTAGGTTGCTTGGCTGGTGGACCGGAAGTGTCCGTAGAAATACGTTTTCCTGTCCCCATACCACCCGCTCTAGGCGGAGGATTAGGCTTAGCCTTCTCCACCGTATCCCTTAGAGACGGTATAATGCCATTAAACAACAGCGAAGATGCTGGCGATTGCTCCTTCAAAGTACGAATGACTATATCAGGAGCATGGTTGACAACGGAAGACAAGTAAGCTTGTCGTCTCAGATGAACAACCATCGCAGCATTGAATGCGGCTAAAGCCATTGCATCAGCATTAGCTTTAGCAGCCACGTTCTGAAGATCCGCCAGTAATTGTAGCTCAGGACTACTACTGGCTGCTAACTGCGAACGCGACAACCTGCTCAACACAGTGGATATGGCCGTTAGAAACCAGTCCATGTGAGAGGCTATGGCTACCCCCTGCCGCGCAGCTTCTTCCATAGTAGAAGACTGCTTATCAGTTAGCGGGATCAAGACCTTGGAAGGGACCTTGTTGCCTTTACATATGTCGGCAAGATCAGGTTCCGGTTCCGCGGCCTTAAAGTCATATGCCGAATCATGAATTCCGTACGCTCTAGACGTGGGCTTCTCCACCGGAAGTGGTGCCGAAGCGGAAGCCGATCTAAAGAGTGCACGTTTTCCCGTTCTTGTAATACGTTCCTGCATTGTTTTAGGCTGGGCTAAAACCGTATCAAGAACGGAACATAAACCATGAATGGCATCTGACGCAGGAAGTGACGACGTCTGCATGGTAGTTGTCGACGGAGCCTCTGCCATAGTATGTAGGCGAGAGGATGTCGGCGGTGGGGTCGTGACATATTAGGGTACAACTCGTACAGAGCTTCTAGTACCTCTGAATATGAACGTCTCTCCGGATCATGATCACTGTCATTATCCTCAATGGATTGACGTTGCGCGCCCCCCTGACGTCTCATCGATGGGTCAGTAGACAAATCAATCGGATCAGACGATACTACCGGAAGCTGTGTCGGAACCGGGGATGGAACCTGAACAGTACCGGAAGCGGAAGTCAAGAGTCGCCGGAACTGATCTAGTTCAGCTGCCTGTTGTTCCATTCTTTGCAGAATAACAGCAGACAGAGAACCATCAAAAACCGGAACTCCCGTATTGATTTGTGGACTATTAGAGACCCGCCTATAAGGGGATGCAATAGGCCTAGCCCACTGCATTTCCGGACGAACCGGAAGTCTCAACCCACCGGGGTTTGTCACAACAGGCCTCCTTATAGTGGGACCGGAAGGACGAAAGTCCTAACCGGAATCCCGGAGTTAACCATACCGGAACCCGCAGGCGACCGGAATTGGCTGACAGGAAGTTGATAATGAGCCCTATATGGGTTTATGACA
>JAVTVY010049442.1:0-22846 GCA_036873755.1 Hanleya hanleyi
ACAAATAGAGTCGGTGTAAATTGACCATATCCAGATAATACCCATTTACCGCTGTCTCGGAGAGTATGGCATCTCCAAGTTAGACACCCAAAAATGGGTCAGAAAGATAAATAAATGTATTAGGAAGATGTCCAGACCACTCTAAAAGTGGCGCAATTTCAATTGCTGAGTGATTGGGAGCAACAAATAGAGTCGGTGTAAATTGACAATATCCAGATAATACCCATTTAGCGCTGTCTCGGGGAGTATGGCATCTCCAAGTTAGACACCCAAAAATGTGTGCGAATGATAGATTAATGTATAAGGAAGATATCTAGACCACTCTAAATGTGGCGCAAATTCGATTTCTGAGTGATTGGGAGCAACAAATAGAGTGGGTGTAAATTGACCATATCCAGATAATACCCATTTAGCGCTGTCTCGGAGAATATGTCATCTCCAAGTTAGACACCCAAAAATGAGTCAGAAAGATAGATAAATGTATTAGGAAGATGTCCAGACCACTCTAAAAGTGACGCAATTTCGATTTCTGAGTGATTGGGAGCAACAAATAGAGTCGGTGTAAATTCAACATATCCAGATAATGCCCATTTAGCGCTGTCTCGGAGAGTATGGCATCTCCAAGTTAGGCACCCGAAAATGGGCCAGAAATATAGATAAATGTATTAGGAAGATGTTCAGACCACTCTAAAAGTGGCGCAATTTCGATTTCTGAGTGATTGAGAGCAACAAATAGAGTCGGTGTAAATTGACCATATCCAGATAATGCCCATTTAGCGCTGTCTCGGAGAGTATGGCGTCTCCTAGTTAGACACCCAAAAATGGGTGCGAAAGATAGATAAATGTATAAGGAAGATATCTAGACCACTCTAAATGTGGCGCAAATAAGATTTCTGAGTGATTGGGAGCAACAAATAGAGTGGGTGTAAATTGACCATATCCAGATAATACCCATTTAGCGCTGTCTCGGAGAGTATGGCATCTCCAAGTTAGACACCCAGAAATGGGTCAGGAAGATAGATAAATGTATTAGGAAGATATCTAGACCGCTCTAAAAGTGGCGCAAATTCGATTTCTGAGTGATTGGGAGCAACAAAGAGAGTCGGTGTAAATTGACCATATCCAGATAATACCCATTTACCGCTGTCTCGGAGAGTATGGCATCTCCAAGTTAGACACCCAAAAATGGGTCAGAAAGATAAATAAATGTATTAGGAAGATGTCCAGACCACTCTAAAAGTGGCGCAATTTCAATTGCTGAGTGATTGGGAGCAAGAAATAGAGTCGGTGTAAATTGACAATATCCAGATAATACCCATTTAGCGCTGTCTCGGGGAGTATGGCATCTCCAAGTTAGACACCGAACAATGGGTCAGAAAGATAGATAAATGTATTAGGAAGATATCTAAACCACTCTAAAAGTGGCGCAAATAAGATTTCTGGGTGATTGGGAACAACAAATAGAGTCGGTGTAAATTGACCATATCCAGATAATACCCATTTAGCGCTGTCTCGGAGAGTAAGGCATCTCCAAGTTAGATACCCAAAAATGGATCAGAAAGATAGATAAATATATTAGGAAGATATCTAGACCACTCTAAAAGTGGCGCAAATAAGATTTCTGGGTGATTGGGAGCAACAAATAGAGTCGGTGTAAATTGACCATATCCAGATAATACCCCTTTAGCGCTGTCTCGGAGAGTATGGCATCTCCAAGTTAGACACCCCAAAATTGGTCAGACAGATAGATAAATGTATTAGAAAGATGTCTAGAGCACTCTAAAAGTGGCGCAAATAAGATTTCTGGGTGATTGGGAGCAACAAATAGAGTCGGTGTAAATTGACAATATCCAGATAATACCCATTTAGCGCTGTCTCGGGGAGTATGGCATCTCCAAGTTAGACACCGAACAATGGGTCAGAACGATAGATAAATGTATTAGGAAGATATCTAAACCACTCTAAAAGTGGCGCAAATAAGATTTCTGGGTGATTGGGAACAACAAATAGAGTCGGTGTAAATTGACCATATCCAGATAATACCCATTTAGCGCTGTCTCGGAGAGTATGGCATCTCCAAGTTAGACACCCGAAAATGGGTCAGAAAGATAGATAAATGTATTAGGAAGATGTTCAGACCACTCTAAAAGTGGCGCAATTTCGATTTCTGAGTGATTGAGAGCAACAAATAGAGTCGGTGTAAATTGACCATATCCAGATAATGCCCATTTAGCGCTGTCTCGGAGAGTATGGCATCTCCTAGTTAGACACCCAAAAATGGGTGCGAAAGATAGATAAATGTATAAGGAAGATGTCTAGACCACTCTAAATGTGGCGCAAATTCGATTTCTGAGTGATTGGGAGCAACAAATAGAGTGGGTGTAAATTGACCATATCCAGATAAAACCCATTTAGCGCTGTCTCGGAGAGTATGGCATCTCCAAGTTAGACACCCAGAAATGGGTCAGAAAGATAGATAAATGTATTAGGAAGATATCTAGACCGCTCTAAAAGTGGCGCAAATTCGATTTCTGAGTGATTGGGAGCAACAAAGAGAGTCGGTGTAAATTGACCATATCCAGATAATACCCATTTACCGCTGTCTCGGAGAGTATGGCATCTCCAAGTTAGACACCCAAAAATGGGTCAGAAAGATAAATAAATGTATTAGGAAGATGTCCAGACCACTCTAAAAGTGGCGCAATTTCAATTGCTGAGTGATTGGGAGCAAGAAATAGAGTCGGTGTAAATTGACAATATCCAGATAATACCCATTTAGCGCTGTCTCGGGGAGTATGGCATCTCCAAGTTAGACACCGAACAATGGGTCAGAAAGATAGATAAATGTATTAGGAAGATATCTAAACCACTCTAAAAGTGGCGCAAATAAGATTTCTGAGTGATTGGGAACAACAAATAGAGTCGGTGTAAATTGACCATATCCACATAATACCCATTTAGCGCTGTCTCGGAGAGTATGGCATCTCCAAGTTAGATACCCAAAAATGGATCAGAAAGATAGATAGATGTATTAGGAAGATATCTAGACCACTCTAAAAGTGGCTCAAATAAGATTTCTGGGTGATTGGGAGCAACAAATAGAGTCGGTGTAAATTGACCATATCCAGATAATACCCCTTTAGGGCTGTCTCGGAGAGTATGGCATCTCCAAGTTAGACACCCAAAAATGGGTCAGACAGATAGATAAATGTATTAGAAAGATGTCTAGAGCACTCTAAAAGTGGCGCAAATTCGATTTCTGAGTGATTGAGAGCAACAAATAGAGTCGGTGTAAATTGACCATATCCAGATAATACCCATTTAGCGCTGTCTCGGAAAGTATGGAATCTCCAAGTCAGACACCCAAAAATGGGTCAGAAAGATAGATAAATGTATTAGGAAGATACCTAGACCACTCTAAATGTGGCGCAAATTCGATTTCTGAGTGATCGGGAGCAACAAATAGAGTCGGTGTAAATTGACCATATCCAGATATACCCATTTAGCGCTGTCTCGGCGAGTATGGCATCTCCAAGTTAGATACCCAAAAATGGGTCAGAAAGATAGATAAATTTATTAGAAAGATATCTAGACCACTAAAAGTGGCGCAAATAAGATTTCTGGGTGATTGGAAGCAACAAATAGAGTGGGTGTAAATTGACCATATCCAGATAATACCCATTTAGCGCTGTCTCGGAGAGTATGGCATCTCCAAGTTAGATACCCAAAAATAGATCAGAAAGATAGATAAATTTATTAGAAAGATATCTACACCACTCTAAAAGTGGCGAAAATTCGATTTCTGTGTGATTGGGAGCAACAAATAGAGTCGGTGTAAATTGACCATATCCAGATAATACCCATTTAGCGCTGTCTCGGAGAGTATGGCATCTCCAAGTTAGACACCCAAAAATGAGTCAGAAAGATAGATAAATGTATTAGGAAGATGTCCAGACCACTCTAAAAGTGACGCAATTTCGATTTCTGAGTGATTGAGAGCAACAAATAGAGTGGGTGTAAATTGACCATATCCAGATAATACCCATTTAGCGCTGTCTCGGAGAGTATGGCATCTCCAAGTTAGATACCCAAAAATAGGTCAGAAAGATAGATAAATTTATTAGAAAGATATCTACACCACTCTAAAAGTGGCGAAAATTCGATTTCTGGGTGATTGGGAGCAACAAATAGAGTCGGTGTAAATTGACCATATCCAGATAATACCCATTTAGCGCTGTCTCGGAGAGTATGGCATCTCCAAGTTAGGCACCCGAAAATGGGCCAGAAATATAGATAAATGTATTAGGAAGATGTTCAGACCACTCTAAAAGTGGCGCAATTTCGATTTCTGAGTGATTGAGAGCAACAAATAGAGTCGGTGTAAATTGACCATATCCAGATAATGCCCATTTAGCGCTGTCTCGGAGAGTATGGCGTCTCCTAGTTAGACACCCAAAAATGGGTGCGAAAGATAGATAAATGTATAAGGAAGATATCTAGACCACTCTAAATGTGGCGCAAATAAGATTTCTGAGTGATTGGGAGCAACAAATAGAGTGGGTGTAAATTGACCATATCCAGATAATACCCATTTAGCGCTGTCTCGGAGAGTATGGCATCTCCAAGTTAGACACCCAGAAATGGGTCAGGAAGATAGATAAATGTATTAGGAAGATATCTAGACCGCTCTAAAAGTGGCGCAAATTCGATTTCTGAGTGATTGGGAGCAACAAAGAGAGTCGGTGTAAATTGACCATATCCAGATAATACCCATTTACCGCTGTCTCGGAGAGTATGGCATCTCCAAGTTAGACACCCAAAAATGGGTCAGAAAGATAAATAAATGTATTAGGAAGATGTCCAGACCACTCTAAAAGTGGCGCAATTTCAATTGCTGAGTGATTGGGAGCAAGAAATAGAGTCGGTGTAAATTGACAATATCCAGATAATACCCATTTAGCGCTGTCTCGGGGAGTATGGCATCTCCAAGTTAGACACCGAACAATGGGTCAGAAAGATAGATAAATGTATTAGGAAGATATCTAAACCACTCTAAAAGTGGCGCAAATAAGATTTCTGGGTGATTGGGAACAACAAATAGAGTCGGTGTAAATTGACCATATCCAGATAATACCCATTTAGCGCTGTCTCGGAGAGTAAGGCATCTCCAAGTTAGATACCCAAAAATGGATCAGAAAGATAGATAAATATATTAGGAAGATATCTAGACCACTCTAAAAGTGGCGCAAATAAGATTTCTGGGTGATTGGGAGCAACAAATAGAGTCGGTGTAAATTGACCATATCCAGATAATACCCCTTTAGCGCTGTCTCGGAGAGTATGGCATCTCCAAGTTAGACACCCAAAAATTGGTCAGACAGATAGATAAATGTATTAGAAAGATGTCTAGAGCACTCTAAAAGTGGCGCAAATAAGATTTCTGGGTGATTGGGAGCAACAAATAGAGTCGGTGTAAATTGACAATATCCAGATAATACCCATTTAGCGCTGTCTCGGGGAGTATGGCATCTCCAAGTTAGACACCGAACAATGGGTCAGAACGATAGATAAATGTATTAGGAAGATATCTAAACCACTCTAAAAGTGGCGCAAATAAGATTTCTGGGTGATTGGGAACAACAAATAGAGTCGGTGTAAATTGACCATATCCAGATAATACCCATTTAGCGCTGTCTCGGAGAGTATGGCATCTCCAAGTTAGACACCCGAAAATGGGTCAGAAAGATAGATAAATGTATTAGGAAGATGTTCAGACCACTCTAAAAGTGGCGCAATTTCGATTTCTGAGTGATTGAGAGCAACAAATAGAGTCGGTGTAAATTGACCATATCCAGATAATGCCCATTTAGCGCTGTCTCGGAGAGTATGGCATCTCCTAGTTAGACACCCAAAAATGGGTGCGAAAGATAGATAAATGTATAAGGAAGATGTCTAGACCACTCTAAATGTGGCGCAAATTCGATTTCTGAGTGATTGGGAGCAACAAATAGAGTGGGTGTAAATTGACCATATCCAGATAATACCCATTTAGCGCTGTCTCGGAGAGTATGGCATCTCCAAGTTAGACACACAGAAATGGGTCAGAAAGATAGATAAATGTATTAGGAAGATATCTAGACCGCTCTAAAAGTGGCGCAAATTCGATTTCTGAGTGATTGGGAGCAACAAAGAGAGTCGGTGTAAATTGACCATATCCAGATAATACCCATTTACCGCTGTCTCGGAGAGTATGGCATCTCCAAGTTAGACACCCAAAAATGGGTCAGAAAGATAAATAAATGTATTAGGAAGATGTCCAGACCACTCTAAAAGTGGCGCAATTTCAATTGCTGAGTGATTGGGAGCAAGAAATAGAGTCGGTGTAAATTGACAATATCCAGATAATACCCATTTAGCGCTGTCTCGGGGAGTATGGCATCTCCAAGTTAGACACCGAACAATGGGTCAGAAAGATAGATAAATGTATTAGGAAGATATCTAAACCACTCTAAAAGTTGCGCAAATAAGATTTCTGAGTGATTGGGAACAACAAATAGAGTCGGTGTAAATTGACCATATCCACATAATACCCATTTAGCGCTGTCTCGGAGAGTATGGCATCTCCAAGTTAGATACCCAAAAATGGATCAGAAAGATAGATAGATGTATTAGGAAGATATCTAGACCACTCTAAAAGTGGCGCAAATAAGATTTCTGGGTGATTGGGAGCAACAAATAGAGTCGGTGTAAATTGACCATATCCAGATAATACCCCTTTAGGGCTGTCTCGGAGAGTATGGCATCTCCAAGTTAGACACCCAAAAATGGGTCAGACAGATAGATAAATGTATTAGAAAGATGTCTAGAGCACTCTAAAAGTGGCGCAAATTCGATTTCTGAGTGATTGAGAGCAACAAATAGAGTCGGTGTAAATTGACCATATCCAGATAATACCCATTTAGCGCTGTCTCGGAAAGTATGGAATCTCCAAGTCAGACACCCAAAAATGGGTCAGAAAGATAGATAAATGTATTAGGAAGATACCTAGACCACTCTAAATGTGGCGCAAATTCGATTTCTGAGTGATCGGGAGCAACAAATAGAGTCGGTGTAAATTGACCATATCCAGATATACCCATTTAGCGCTGTCTCGGCGAGTATGGCATCTCCAAGTTAGATACCCAAAAATGGGTCAGAAAGATAGATAAATTTATTAGAAAGATATCTAGACCACTAAAAGTGGCGCAAATAAGATTTCTGGGTGATTGGAAGCAACAAATAGAGTGGGTGTAAATTGACCATATCCAGATAATACCCATTTAGCGCTGTCTCGGAGAGTATGGCATCTCCAAGTTAGATACCCAAAAATAGGTCAGAAAGATAGATAAATTTATTAGAAAGATATCTACACCACTCTAAAAGTGGCGAAAATTCGATTTCTGGGTGATTGGGAGCAACAAATAGAGTCGGTGTAAATTGACCATATCCAGATAATACCCATTTAGCGCTGTCTCGGAGAGTATGGCATCTCCAAGTTAGATACCCAAAAATGGGTCAGAAAGATAGATAAATTTATTAGAAAGATATCTAGACCACTCTAAAAGTGGCGCAAATAAGATTTCTGGGTGATTGCGAGCAACAAATAGAGTCGGTGTAAATTGACCATATCCAGATAATACTCATTTGGCGCAGTCTCGGAGAGTATGGCATCTCCAAGTTAGACACCCAAAAATGGGTGAGAAAGATAGATAAATGTATTAGGAAGATGTCTAGACCACTCTCAAAGTGGCGCAAATTCGATTTCTGAGTGATTGGGAGCAACAAATAGAGTGGGTTTAAATTGACCATATCCAGATAATACCCATTTAGCGCTGTCTCGTAGAGTATGGCATCTCCAAGTTAGACACCCAAAAATGGGTCACAAAGATAGATAAATGTATTAGGAAGATATCTAGACCGCTCTAAAAGTGGCGCAAATTCGATTTCTGAGTGATTGGGAGCAACAAATAGAGTCGGTGTAAATTGACCACATCCAGATAGTACCCATTTAGCGCTGTCTCGGAGAGTATGGCATCTCCAAGTTAGACACCCAAAAATGAGTCAGAAAGATAGATAAATGTATTAGGAAGATGTCCAGACCACTCTAAAAGTGACGCAATTTCGATTTCTGAGTGATTGGGAGCAACAAATAGAGTCGGTGTAAATTCAACATATCCAGATAATGCCCATTTAGCGCTGTCTCGGAGAGTATGGCATCTCCAAGTTAGGCACCCGAAAATGGGCCAGAAAGATAGATAAATGTATTAGGAAGATGTTCAGACCACTCTAAAAGTGGCGCAATTTCGATTTCTGAGTGATTGAGACCAACAAATAGAGTCGGTGTAAATTGACCATATCCAGATAATGCCCATTTAGCGCTGTCTCGGAGAGTATGGCATCTCCAAGTTAGACACCCAAAAATGGGTGCGAAAGATAGATAAATGTATAAGGAAGATGTCTAGACCACTCTGAATGTGGCGCAAGTTCGATTTCTGAGTGATTGGGAGCAACAAATAGAGTGGGTGTAAATTGACCATATCCAGATAATACCCATTTAGCGCTGTCTCGGAGAGTATGGCATCTCCAAGTTAGACACCCAAAAATGGGTCAGAAAGATAGATAGATGTATTAGGAAGATATCTAGACCGCTCTAAAAGTGGCGCAAATTCGATTTCTGAGTGATTGGGAGCAACAAATAGAGTCGGTGTAAATTGACCATATCCAGATAATACCCATTTACCGCTGTCTCGGAGAGTATGGCATCTCCAAGTTAGACACCCAAAAATGGGTCAGAAAGATAAATAAATGTATTAGGAAGATGTCCAGACCACTCTAAAAGTGGCGCAATTTCAATTGCTGAGTGATTGGGAGCAAGAAATAGAGTCGGTGTAAATTGACAATATCCAGATAATACCCATTTAGCGCTGTCTCGGGGAGTATGGCATCTCCAAGTTAGACACCGAACAATGGGTCAGAAAGATAGATAAATGTATTAGGAAGATATCTAAACCACTCTAAAAGTGGCGCAAATAAGATTTCTGAGTGATTGGGAACAACAAATAGAGTCGGTGTAAATTGACCATATCCAGATAATACCCATTTAGCGCTGTCTCGGAGAGTATGGCATCTCCAAGTTAGATACCCCAAAATGGGTCAGAAAGATAGATAAATGTATTAGGAAGATATCTAAACCACTCTAAAAGTGGCGCAAATTCGATTTCTGGGTGATTGGGAGCAACAAATAGAGCCCGTGTAAATTGACCATATCCAGATAATACCCATTTAGCGCTGTATCGGAGAGTATGGCATCTCCAAGTTAGACACCCACAAATGGGTCCGAAAGATAGATGTATGTATTAGGAAGATATCTAGACGACTCTAAAGGTGGCGCAAATTCGATTTCTGGGTGATTGGGAGCAACAAAGAGAGTCGATGTAAATTGACCATATACAGATAATACCCATTTAGCGCTGTATCGGAGAGTATGGCATCTCCAAGTTACACACCCAAAAATGGGTTAGAAAGATAGATACACGTATTAGGAAGATATCTAGACCCCTCTAAAAGCGGCGCAAATTCGATTTCTGGGTGAGTGGGAGCAACAAATAAAGAAAATCTGTGTAGATTGACCATATACAGATAATACCCATTTAGCGCTGTATCGGAGAGTATGGCATCTCCAAGTTGCACACCCAAAAATGGGTTAGAAAGATAGATACACGTATTAGGAAGATATCTAGACCCCTCTAAAAGTGGCGCAAATTCGATTTCTGGGTGATTGGGAGCAACAAATACAGGCCCTTTATAAATGTACTTCATAACACACATTTTGAAGCATTCTTCTCAAATTTATATTCACAGGAAAGAAAATTTATTGGGGAAAACATGGTCCTATTCGTGTTATGAAGGACATAATTTTTTCATGAAGGTTACTACTTTCACATAGCGCGATTTAGAATATCGAAACGGGAATAAGGAATAAGGAAATAAGTTCAGCGCGTGCTGAATTCAGATTTGTAAAACGGCATCGCTTATCTTTCCTTGATTGTGACGTCACGTCAGACCAGCCGCCCGGAGACTGAACGTTACAAGTATTGACGACCGGCCAGGTGGTCTGATGTGACGTCACAAGCCAGCGTCAAGCAAGGGCAGATAAGCGATGCGGATTTCATTTCTGAAATCGGCTGGGCTTGAGATATCAACTTTGAAGCACTTTTCAAAACCTACCAGGAGACAAAATACTTCAAATAAAATCAAATGAAGTGGTTAGGCTGATATTTCAATCATTACATGTAAATGGCCCATGAAGAATATAAAAAGGAAAATATGAAAACCTTTGCATTTCACCTTTAAGGACTGGATACAATAACACTCAAACAACTTGCGAGATATGAACATCGACCAGGCAAAAATCAAGGAGTAGTGATAACAGTAGCTTGTGACTGTGAAGAACTTGATATAGATCAATACGAAACCCAGTCCAACATGGCTAGGCCCTACATGTAACCTGTAAATATAGCACAATGTTGAGTGCCTTATCCTGTCTATAAGCGCAGCATCACGGAACAATATTGAGAAAATATATTTGAGAGAGAATATCACACAGGGACAATTAAATTTTTGCATTTTCTCAGTTGGAACGCATTGTATATGAAGCGTGCCACTATTGTAGCAACATCATTAGGGGGATCGAGCATGAGATTGACAAGCTCATCCAGCGTGAGCGGCTCACGTTTCTTAAACTTGCGCCGGAAAGCCGTTGTCAGCGGCTTCTTGATAGCCTTATCTAAACACACCTGTGATTGGTTGTTTCGGGCTCGTAGCGACAAATTGACCACTTAACGGTCCCGTGATATATGAATCACTGGCTACATTCCTTTCAGCCTCGAATTAGAGTTTATTACATCGGGAATCGCCAAATAACGTCATGTCATGTGACAATTGTGTGGGGAAACTCCAAAAATGGCGGCTGCGACCGTCGTGTGTTGTGTTTTTGTTTTCTACTGACCAGACAACATACAAGTTCAAGAAAGGTTTCCATCATCAGATTTTATTTATACGAATCACCAAAGCATCAATGATTGTAACAATATATAGATAGCTTCATGAAATGCAACAAATGAAAGGGGTTTTCCAAGCATGGCGTCACCATCCCGTGTGGGCGATGTAACTTCGTAAGTTGTGCGTGGTTTTTTTTTCTCCTGACTTGAAAAAAAAACCAGCAAACAATTCAAGAATGGTTTCCATCATAAGTTTTTATTTATACGAATCCCCAAAGCTTAAGGATTGTAACTAGGCCCATGGGCATATATAGAAAGGTGGTTCAGAAGATAAATGCTATTGCTTGATTGAGGGTTGGGCCAGATACCATCCATCGCAAGTGAAGTTTTCTGTGCATAATCTAGATTTGATTGCACTGTACTTCCATTTGTAAATTAGTATTTTGTAATTAATGGCTCACAAGAAAAATAGTTTTTAACTGATTCTCATACCCGACTCACCTGAGTATCAGTTTCAGAGACTATTGATTGACTGGTAGCAATAGTGGAGATATAGCTGCTTCCTGAGCAGCAGATTTCTACCCCAGAGTTTCAATTCAAAATAGTATCTATTTGTTTGAAAAGCCCCCCAAAAAACACACGAAAAACTGGCCATAATTCCAAGCTGATGTAGTGGTACTACTATTATACATACTATTATACTATTATACATACACCCGGTACTGGCACTGAATGAAAGTATTAGAACACAAGTGCCCAGGCATCCATCTCAGAATATTTCAGTTCTCAGACATGTCAGATAGTATTATTTCTAAGTTTAAGTTCAATTGATTCATTAATTTCACTACATACATGTACATTTATTCCTAACACCCGTCCATGTGATGACCTAGGTTTAGCTTGACCTCTTCATTCTTCAGAAACTAGACCCAGCATAGATACATGTACAGCCCCAAGAGCTATGGTAGGGCAGCTCTTTACACATGTACGTGTTGCCTCCTGAACTGTATTTCTCTGAGCTGAGGTCAATCTTTGGAAGGGTGACCATAGCAGGTTTCCATACTTTAGTGCGTATTAATCTGATATCTCAAAAGAAAACAATTAATAGAGTATTATTTAATACAGATTAGAGATTAAGTACATGTTAAGTGACTATATATAGGCCTACAAAGCCTGTCAATCACTGAAGGATAACTATTTTGGTCTGAGAAAGAATAAACAATTTGGAACTATTTTTATAGGTGTACTTCGGACAACCCTAAAACCAGAAATTTTCTATATCCCATAATAAAGGTGAGACAACTCACCTTTCTAAAAATATATAGTTTACCCTACCTACGGTACCCATGGAAAAATGTTAGGGCCATCATACCATATATGTGGAAATTAATATTTTTGCATAATTTATTCCGGCAAGTTGTGAATATTTATTCCGTAGGCAAAGAGTTCATAGATGAACTATCAGCAGCAACGTTAATATATCAATTTATTATCGTATACAACAAAGTATCTAAACTACAAACTTGGTTATGCTGATTGTAAGTTTGCTTGACACTCCATGTTAAGTTGTTTTACTGTGATAATTGTATATTTTTTTAAAAGCTGTTTCGAACAGTTATCCATGTATTTTCCCCCATATATCACAGAGAGTGGTTTGGGTGTAAATGAATGAATTGAATT
The DNA here is from genome assembly GCA_036873755.1 of Hanleya hanleyi. NCBI lineage: Eukaryota > Metazoa > Mollusca > Polyplacophora > Lepidopleurida > Hanleyidae > Hanleya > Hanleya hanleyi. The sequence goes on from JAVTVY010049442.1 coordinate 12,720, forward strand.
GAAATTGTATTGTGCATTAAATTATTATTATTCCCATCCAAATCTCTGTTTTTTTCCACTGCATTCGCAGAGTATAAATTATAATATTGGGAATTTCATTTGAATTTTCTAACTTGATATGTAATTGGTACAGCCAGAAGAGAAGGCAGATTTTCTATCTGCGTTCGCTTCTAGGCTTTGCCTATTTCATATTAATCTAATATGAAATAAAATAGGTTTTACCCACTCTCCCATACAGAAAGGCAAAATTGTTAAAGAAATATGCCGAAAACATCACTTTTCTCATACCCCACATGGCCGCCATTTTAATTTACCCATAATCCTCTGCTCGGGGGGGGGGGGTCATGCAAATAAGCTCAAAATGACCCCAATATGATAATCTAAAAAGTCACGAAGTTTCAGCTCTAAATTTTTTGTCGTTCCGGAGCAAAAAACAACTGTGTGGCGGAATGTGCCTCCCGAAAATATATTGAAAATCCAAAATGTCTCACGGAAGAACTTGATGCTAAAGGTGACATGCGGTACAGACATGTATCTACATGGGAGTTCTGAACTCTCTATACTACAATCTCTCATCAGAACCTTAATTACCGTCTAAGTTCATTAATAGTATCTGTGTTCAAGAAACCTGGTTGTAGATCTATTAATGTCAGAAGCAATAAAACATTCTTTAGCTCTACTACATGCAAGAGATATCATTCATTGGATGTTTTTTTTTGTTTATAGAGTTCCTTGGATTTCCAATTAAAAATATCTACATGAAACTGGCAACGCAATATATCAACAGCATGTAGGTATTCCAATGGGTACTAATTGCACACCCTGTTGGCTGACCGATATATGAATATGACTATATGTAGACACTTTCAAAATCCGATCACTTCAAAGTTCATATTTCTACCATAAACTGTTACCTCAATTTTGTAACAATGGTGTCATCCTCAACATAAATGAACAGGACAGAAAGTTAATTTCATGCCTGGACGCGACCCAAGGTCTTAGACATCATAATATATTTATCCCTTTTTCTTTCGCATGTTATACTTTGATTATGTAGCAGATAAAGTTATGCCCTACATCATCCCCACGCGGACTTTGAATTCTCAGAACTGTCGCCCATTCACCCGTCATAATCCCCACATCCGCCCTACATAATCCCCATATTTATGCTAAATTTGCATAACCGTGGACAGCTGCCCCACACAGACCCTACGTTATCCCCACGAGGAAAGTTCCAAACCACGCTTCGCCCCACGCGCCCACCAATACCCCACACTTTCCCTACGCAATCCCCACGTTTATGTTTGCAAGGGCGGTTACCCCATGTTAAGGCGTTTACTCGCCGGGCGTACGACGTCGCACATTACAGGTTAGTTTTTCCAGGTTGCATGCGTTTACCAGGTTACCCCATGTTAAGGCGTTTACTCCATCAAACTTCCATGGTGCTCATCCATTAACGTCAGATGAGTTGTTTGAGCTGATCTGTTATCACACCTCCCGAGCCAGCGTCCCTAATTCCGCTTAAGCCGGTGCTAGGGGCCGTGTGGGTACTTCATAGTCTCCACATGAACAGGCGCAAGAAAATAGCGGCTGAGATACTAAGGCTACGTCCGAGAATTCACCGTATTCTTGAGTCTGAATGTTAGGTGTCGATGAATACTCGCCTGTATAGTCATATGGTTGCTTTTTAATAGCCAGAGGTCGTCAATTTTTCCACCTGTTGCATATCGCTCGAATTTATTACCTGTATATGGTAGGATTCTACTGGTGGACTGTTAGTTCCCGATGCCCGCCCTCTGTACCTGTCACTCGACAAATATATGTAGATTTATTGTTTCGGTGGAAAATTTAAGCCTACGATGTCGGACATTACAGGTTAGTTTTTCTAGGGTTTTTGGCATTTATCAGGTTACCCCATGATAAGCCGTGTACTCCATCAGACGTACATGATGCCCATCCACTAACATTAGATGAGTTGTTTGAGCTGAGCTGTCGTCCCAGCTCTCAACCTAACGTGTCTAATTCCGTTTAAGCAGGTGCTAGGGGCCGTGTGGATACTTCATTGTCTCCACATGAACAGCTGCACCAAAAAGCGAAATCCTAAGGCTACGTCCCAGGTGTCGATGAATATTTTGATAAAGGGTCATATGGTTGCTTTTTAGTCGCCAGACGTCAAATTTTTCCACCTCTTGCATATCGCTCAAATGTATTACCTGTATAAGGTAGGATTCTGTGGGTTGATTGTTAGTCCCCGATGCCCGTCCTCTGTACATGTCACTCGACAAATATATGTAGGTTTATTGTTTCCGTGGGGAATTTAAGCTGTACAACGTCAGATATTACTGGTTAGTTATTCTAGGTTTTTTTGCTTTTACCAGGTTACCCTATGTTAAGGCGTTTACTCCACCAGGCGTCTATGATGCTCATTCATTAACATCAGATGAGTTGTTTGAGCTGATCTGTCCTCACAGCTCCTGAGCAAGGGTGCCTAATTCCGCTTAAGCCGGTGCTAGTGCCGTGTTGATACTTCATAGCCTCCACATGAAGAGCTGCAGTAAAAGCGAGTCTGAGATAGTAAAGTTACGTCCGATAATCCACCATATTCTCCTGACTGAATGTTAGATGTCGGTGGCTATTTTCCTGTAGTCATATTGTTGCTTTTTAGTCCCCAAACGTCGTCAATTTTTCTCACCTCTTGCATATCGCTCCAATTTATTACCTGTATATGGAAGGATTCTGCTGGTAGACTGTTAATCCCGGAGGCTCGCTCTCTGGACATGTCACTCGACAAATATATGTAGGTTTATTGCTTCGGTGGGAAATTTAAGCCTACGGCGTCGGAGATCACAGGTTAGTTTTTCTGGGTTTCTTTCGTTTACCAGGTTACCCCATGTTAAGGCGTTTACTCGTCGGGCGTACAACGTCGCACATTACAGGTTTGTTTTTCTGGGTTTCTTGTATTTACCAGGCTACCCCATGTTAAGGCGTTTACTCCATCAAACTTCCATGGTGCTCATCCATTAACGTCAGATGAGTTGTTTGAGCTGATCTGTTATCACACCTCCCGAGCCAGCGTCCCTAATTCCGCTTAAGCCGGTGCTAGGGGCCGTGCGGATACTTCATAGTCTCCACATCAACAGGCGCAAGAAAATAGCGGCTGAGATACTTAGGCTACGTCCGAGAATTCACCGTATTCTTGAGTCTGAATGTTAGGTGTCGATGAATACTCGCCTGTATAGTCATATGTTTGCTTTTTAATCGCCAGACGCCGTCAATTTTTCCACCTGTTGCATATCGCTCGAATTTATTACCTGCATATGGTAGGATTCTACTGGTGGACTGTTAGTTCCCGATGCCCGCCCTCTGTACCTGTCACTCGACAAATATATGTAGATTTATTGTTTCGGTAGAAAATTTAAGCCTACGATGTCGGACATTACAGGTTAGTTTTTCTAGGGTTTTTGGCATTTACCAGGTTACCCCATGATAAGCCGTGGACTCCATCACACGTACATGATGCCCATCCACTAACATTAGATGAGTTGTTTGAGCTGAGCTGTCGTCCCAGCTCTCAACCTAGTGTGTCTAATTCCGTTTAAGCCGGTGCTAGGGGCCGTGTGGATATTTCATTGTCTCCACATGAACAGCTGCACTAAAAGCGAAATCCTAAGGCTACGTCCGAGAATCCACCGTATTCTAGAGTCTGAATTTTAGGTGTCGATGAATATTTTGATAAAGAGTCATATGGTTGCTTTTTAGTCGCCAGACGTCAAATTTTTCCACCTCTTGCATATCGCTCGAATGTATTACCTGTATAAGGTAGGATTCTGTTGGTTGATTGTTAGTCCCCGATGCCCGCCCTCTCTACATGTCACTCGACAAATATATGTAGGTTTATTGTTTCCGTGGGATATTTAAGCTGTACAACGTCAGACATTACTGGTTAGTTATTCTAGGTTTTTTTTGCTTTTACCAGGTTACCCTATGTTAAGGCGTTTACTCCACCAGACGTCTATGATGCTCATTCATTAACATCAGCTCAGTTGTTTGAGCTGATCTGTCCTCACAGCTCCTGAGCTAGGGTGCCTAATTCCGCTTAAGCCGGTGCTAGGGTCGGTTGATACTTCATAGTCTCCACATGAAGAGCTGCAGTAAAAGCGAGTCTGAGATAGTAAGGTTACGTCCGATAATCCACCGTATTCTCCTGTCTCAATGTTAGATGTCGGTGGCTATTTTCCTGTAGAGTCATATTGTTGCTTTTTAGTCGCCAGACGTCGTCAATTTTTCTCACCTCTTGCATATCGCTCCAATTTATTACCTGTATATGGAAGGATTCTGCTGGCAGACTGTTTATCCTGGAGGCTCGCTCTCTGGACATGTCACTCGACAAATATATGTAGGTTTATTGCTTCGGTGGGAAATTTAAGCCTACGGCGTCGGAGATCACAGGTTAGTTTTTCTAGGTTTCTTGCGTTTACCAGGTTACCCCATCTTAAGGCGTTTACTCGTCGGGCGTACAACGTCGCACATTACAGGTTTGTTTTTTCTGGGTTTCTTGTATTTACCAGGTTACCCCATGATAAGCCGTGTACTCCATCAGACGTACATGGTGCTCATCCATTAACATTAGATGAGTTGTTTGAGCTGAGCTGTCGTCCCAGCTCTCAACCTAGTGTGTCTAATTCCGTTTAAGCCGGTGCTAGGGGCCGTGTGGATACCTCATTGTCTCCACATGAACAACTGCACTAAAAGCGAAATCCTAAGGCTACGTCCGAGAATCCACCGTATTCTAGAGTCTGAATTTTAGGTGTCGATGAATATTTTGATAAAGAGTCATATGGTTCCTTTTTAGTCGCCAGACGTCAAATTTTTCCACCTCTTGCATATCGCTCGAATGTTTTACCTGTATAAGGTAGGATTCTGTTTGTTGATTGTTAGTCCCCGATGCCCGCCCTCTGTACATGTCACTCGACAAATATATGTAGGTTTATTGTTTCCGTGGGATATTTAAGCTGTACAACGTCTGACATTACTGGTTAGTTATTCTAGGTTTTTTTGCTTTTACCAGGTTACCCTATGTTAAGGCGTTTACTCCACCAGGCGTCTATGATGCTCATTCATTAACATCAGCTCAGTTGTTTGAGCTGATCTGTCCTCACAGCTCCTGAGCTAGGGTGCCTAATTCCGCTTAAGCCGGTGCTAGGGTCGGTTGATACTTCATAGTCTCCACATGAAGAGCTGCAGTAAAAGCGAGTCTGAGATAGTAAGGTTACGTCCGATAATCCACCGTATTCTCCTGTCTGAATGTTAGATATCGGTGGCTATTTTCCTGTAGAGTCATATTGTTGCTTTTTAGTCGCCAGACGTCGTCAATTTTTCTCACCTCTTGCATATCGCTCCAATTTATTACCTGTATATGGAAGGATTCTGCTGGTAGACTGTTAATCCTGGAGGCTCGCTCTCTGGACATGTCACTCGACAAATATATGTAGGTTTATTGCTTCGGTGGGAAATTTAAGCCTACGGCGTCGGAGATCACAGGTTAGTTTTTTTGGGTTTCTTGCGTTTACCAGGTTACCCCATGTTAAGCCGTTTACTCGTCGGGCGTACAACGTCGCACATTACAGGTTTGTTTTTCTGGGTTTCTTGTATTTACCAGGTTACCCCATGTTGAGGCGTTTACTCCATCAAACTTCCATGGTGCTCATCCACTAACGTCAGATGAGTTGTTTGAGCTGATCTGTTATCACACATCCCGAGCCAGCGTCCCTAATTCCGCTTAAGCCGGTGCTAGGGGCCGTGCGGGTACTTCATAGTCTCCACATGAACAGGCGCAAGAAAATAGCGGCAGAGATACTAAGGCTACGTCCGAGAATTCACCGTATTCTTGAGTCTGAATGTTAGGTGTCGATGAATACTCGCCTGTATAGTCATATGGTTGCTTTTTAATCGCCAGACGTCAATTTTTCCACCTGTTGCATATCGCTCGAATTTATTACCTGTATATGGTAGGATTCTACTGGTGGACTGTTAGTTCCCGTTGCCCGCCCTCTGTACCTGTCACTCGACAAATATATGTATATTTATTGTTTCGGTAGAAAATTTAAGCCTACGATGTCGGACATTACAGGTTAGTTTTTCTAGGGTTTATGGCATTTACCAGGTTACCCCATGATAAGCCTTGCACTCCATCAGACGTACATGGTGCCCATCCACTAACATTAGATGCGTTGTTTGAGCTGAGCTGTCGTCCCAGCTCTCAACCTAGTGTGTCTAATTCCGTTTAAGCCGGTGCTAGGGGCCGTGTTGATACTTCATAGTCTCCACATGAAGAGCTGCAGTAAAAGCGAATCTGAGATAGTAAGGTTACGTCCGATAATCCACCGTATTCTCCTGTCTGAATGTTAGATGTCGGTGGCTATTTTCCTGTAGAGTCATATTGTTGCTTTTTAGTCGCCAGACGTCGTCAATTTTTCTCACCTCTTGCATATCGCTCCAATTTATTACCTGTATATGGAAGGATTCTGCTGGTAGACTGTTAATCCTGGAGGTTCGCTCTCTGGACATGTCACTCGACAAATATATGTAGGTTTATTGCTTCGGTGGGAAATTTAAGCCTACGGCATCGGAGATCACAGGTTAGTTTTTCTGGGTTTCTTGCGTTTACCAGGTTACCCCATGTTAAGGCATTTACTCGTCGGGCGTACAACGTCGCACATTACAGGTTTGTTTTTCTGGGTTTCTTGTATGTACCAGGTTACCCCATGTTAAGGCGTTTACTCCATCAAACTTCCATGGTGCTCATCCATTAACGTCAGATGAGTTGTTTGAGCTGATCTGTTATCACACCTCCCGAGCCAGCGTCCCTAATTCCGCTTAAGCCGGTGCTACGGTCCGTGCGGATACTTCATAGTCTCCACATGAACAGGCGCAAGAAAATAGCGGCTGACATACTAAGGCTACGTCCGCGAATTCACCGTATTCTTGAGTCTGAATGTTAGGTGTCGAAGAATACTCGTCTGTATAGTCATATGTTTGCTTTTTAATCGCCAGACGCCGTCAATTTTTCCACCTGTTGCATATCGCTCGAATTTATTACCTGTATATGGTAGGATTCTACTAGTGGACTGTTAGTTCCCGATGCCCGCCCTCTGTACCTGTCACTCGACAAATATATGTAGATTTATTGTTTCGGTAGAAAATTTAAGCCTACGATGTCGGACATTACAGGTTAGTTTTTCTAGGGTTTTTGGCATTTACCAGGTTACCCCATGATAAGCCGTGTACTCCATCAGACGTACATGATGCCCATCCACTAACATTAGATGAGTTGTTTGAGCTGTGCTGTCGTCCCAGCTCTCAACCTAGTGTGTCTAATTCCGTTTAAGCCGGTGCTAGGGGCCGTGTGGATATTTCATTGTTTCCACATGAACAGCTGCACTAAAAGCGAAATCTTAAGGCTACGTCCGAGAATCCACCGTATTCTAGAGTCTGAATTTTAGGTGTCGATGAATATTTTGATAAAGAGTCATATGGTTGCTTTTTAGTCGCCAGACGTCAAATTTTTCCACCTCTTGCATATCGCTCGAATGTATTACCTGTATAAGGTAGGATTCTGTTGGTTGATTGTTAGTCCCCGATGCCCGCCCTCTCTACATGTCACTCGACAAATATATGTAGGTTTATTGTTTCCGTGGGATATTTAAGCTGTACAACGTCAGACATTACTGGTTAGTTATTCTAGGTTTTTTTTGCTTTTACCAGGTTACCCTATGTTAAGGCGTTTACTCCACCAGGCGTCTATGATGCTCATTCATTAACATCAGCTCAGTTGTTTGAGCTGATCTGTCCTCACAGCTCCTGAGCTAGGGTGCCTAATTCCGCTTAAGCCGGTGCTAGGGTCGGTTGATACTTCATAGTCTCCACATGAAGAGCTGCAGTAAAAGCGAGTCTGAGATAGTAAGGTTACGTCCGATAATCCACCGTATTCTCCTGTCTGAATGTTAGATATCGGTGGCTATTTTCCTGTAGAGTCATATTGTTGCTTTTTAGTCGCCAGACGTCGTCAATTTTTCTCACCTCTTGCATATCGCTCCAATTTATTACCTGTATATGGAAGGATTTTGCTGGTAGACTGTTAATCCTGGAGGCTCGCTCTCTGGACATGTCACTCGACAAATATATGTAGGTTTATTGCTTCGGTGGGAAATTTAAGCCTACGGCGTCGGAGATCACAGGTTAGTTTTTCTGGGTTTCTTGCGTTTACCAGGTTACCCCATGTTAAGGCATTTACTCGTCGGGCGTACAACGTCGCACATTACAGGTTTGTTTTTCTGGGTTTCTTGTATGTACCAGGTTACCCCATGTTAAGCCGTTTACTCCATCAAACTTCCATGGTGCTCATCCATTAACGTCAGATGAGTTGTTTGAGCTGCTCTGTTATCACACCTCCCGAGCCAGCGTCCCTAATTCCGCTTAAGCCGGTGCTAGGGGCCGAGCGGATACTTCATAGTCTCCACATGAACAGGCGCAAGAAAATATCGGCTGAGATACTAAGGCTACGTCCGAGAATTCACCGTATTGTTGAGTCTGAATGTTAGGTGTCGATGAATACTCGTCTGTATAGTCATATGTTTGCTTTTTAATCGCCAGACGTCGTCAATTTATCCACCTGTTGCATATCGCTCGAATTTATTACCTGTATATGGTAGGATTCTACTGGTGGACTGTTAGTTCCCGATGCCCGCCCTCTGTACCCGTCACTCGACAAATATATGTAGGTTTATTGTTTCCGTGGGATATTTAAGCTGTACAACGTCAGACATTACTGGATAGCTATTCTAGGTTTTTTTGCTTTTACCAGGTTACCCTATGTTAAGGCGTTTACTCCACCAGGCGTCTATGATGCTCATTCATTAACATCAGATCAGTTGTTTGAGCTGATCTGTCCTCACAGCTCCTCAGCTAGGGTGCCTAATTCCGCTTAAGCCGGTGCTAGGGTCGGTTGATACTTCATAGTCTTCACATGAAGAGCTGCAGTAAAAGCGAGTCTGAGATAGTAAGGTTACGTCCGATAATCCACCGTATTCTCCTGTCTGAATGTTAGATGTCGGTGGCTATTTTCCTGTAGAGTCATTTTGTTGCTTTTTAGTCGCCAGACGTCGTCAATTTTTCTCACCTCTTGCATATCGCTCCAATTTATTACCTGTATATGGAAGGATTTTGCTGGTAGACTGTTAATCCTGGAGGCTCGCTCTCTGGACATGTCACTCGACAAATATATGTAGATTTATTGTTTCGGTGGGAAATTTAAGCCTACGGCGTCGGAGATCACAGGTTAGTTTTTCTGGGTTTCTTGCGTTTACCAGGTTACCCCATGTTAAGGCATTTACTCGTCGGGCGTACAACGTCGCACATTACAGGTTTGTTTTTCTGGGTTTCTTGTATTTACCAGGTTACCCCATGTTAAGGCGTTTACTCCATCAAACTTCCATGGTGATCACCCATTAACGTCAGATGAGTTGTTTGAGCTGATCTGTTATCACACCTCCCGAGCCAGCGTCCCTAATTCCGCTTAGGACGGTGCTAGGGGCCGTGCGGGTACTTCATAGTCTCCGCATGAACAGGCGCAAGAAAATAGCGGCTGAGATACTAAGGCTACGTCCGAGAATTCACCGCATTCTTGAGTCTGAATGTTAGGTGTCGATGAATACTCGCCTGTATAGTCATATGTTTGCTTTTTAATCGCCAGACGTCGTCAATTTTTGCACCTGTTGCATATCGCTCGAATTTATTACCTGTATATGGTAGGATTCTACTGGTGGACTGTTAGTTCCCGATGCCCTCCCTCTGTACCCGTCACTCGACAAATATATGTAGATTTATTGTTTCGGTAGAAAATGTAAGCCTACGATGTCGGACATTACAGGTTAGTTTTTCTAGGGTTTTTGGCATTTACCAGGTTACCCCATGATAAGCCGTGTACTCCATCACACGTACATGATGCCCATCCACTAACATTAGATGAGTTGTTTGAGCTGAGCTGTCGTCCCAGCTCTCAACCTAGTGTGTCTAATTCCGTTTAAACCGGTGCTAGGGGCCGTGTTGATACTTCATAGTCTCCACAT
>JAVTVY010049443.1:0-24559 GCA_036873755.1 Hanleya hanleyi
ATTAGCCCCAGCATCTGTAAGAGCATACGGTAGCATGATAAAGTTGTTAAGTAGATGTTTTATCTCCTCGCTTCGAAGTTCATGTTGAATTTTATCTGGACTGTTTTTGTTCCATTTACGCTTGAGCTTGATTTTGTTAAATGTGATGTTAGTTGTGTATGTAAGCTTGTTAACGGGCATTATCTTGAGCTTTGATAGACAAAATAGTTGGCAATGGTCTGACAGATACAACAAAGGGCAAACATGGAAGTATTTTATGTAAGACAGGAACAGTTCCGAGACTATCACGTAGTCATTTGTGCTTCTTTCCTGCCCAGTATGACCAGTAAACTTTCCCAGTTCATCACCGACTGTTCTGCCATTTAATATTATGAGTTTGTTGTTAGTAAGGAGTTCGATAAGTTTTCGGCCAAATGTATTTAATATTGGATCTTGCGATTTACGCATTGTATGTACATAGTTATAGGTGTCCTCGGGTGGGTCTGGGAGGTGTTGGGAACCTTGTGAAGAAATTAACTCGCTCCGAGTTCCGGTTCTAGAGTTAAAGTCGCCACCCAGAATAATGTGCCCCTTAGTGCCATATTTACATAGTATAGTATCCAGTTCCTCAAAAGGATCAGGACCAGTGTAATGTTTCCAGTATGGAGAGTTGTCAGGTCGGAAATAAGCAATACCTACATACAAATCGTGCTCAGTGTTAATACAGTTTGATTCGATTCTCACCCATATCATAAGATCAGAAACATGAACAACATGAAAATCAAGAGAACTTTTATACAAAATACCAATACCACCCCTTGGTCTCCGGTCAGAAATACGAGGTGTATTAAAATTCTTAAATTTATAACCAGGAATGTCAACATTAAAATTAGAATGCTGCCACGTTTCTGTGAGACCGATGAAACTAAATTTTCTGACAGCATCATGAAAATCACGGTCAGAGCACTTATCTTCATCAAGGCCCTGTACATTCCAGAAGGAACAACTAAACCACTCCATTCTAATATGTATGCAACTAAAATGGCCTGTCGTAGGCTATCCTATTACCCAAGTTATTCTCATATAGCAATTAGAATTGAATCAACCCGTAGAAAGAAATATATACATGTATATATTAACCTCATTCAGATTACACCAAAATATTCCACAGTTTTACTGCCTGTACAGGTTTATCAATTATTGAACCTAATATTATTGTTCAGTAAAGCAGAAATGCCATATACATGTACATTCTAGGTGCATATGATTATGCATTTCATTCAATTGATAAAAGTATAGGCTGACTAGTGATCCACATTTGTACAAGAATATGGGTACATCAGTCAATCAAGCACTCAGTGTATGGCATACAAAGTTAATAAACGCATTATTCTGAAATATAGAATTATCTACTATTGTTACTATATTCATTACAAATCATCCATATTAGATTAATGAATATGTTGAAGTAATGATTCTCACTTTGTACAAAAACTTTGTACATCAACCAATGAGAGAAATTATTAGAGCATGGCAGAGAGGCACTGAACTATTTGTTGGACAATATGACGAGTGTCCCCCGAGGAGCTGGACTCTTTTCTCGAGTTGGATGTTGTGCTAGTTTGAGGATCATCATGTTTGAAAGTTACACGAGCATCAGGATGTTGTGAACCAGTTACAAGGTTCGAAACAGGCCACTCACTGGGTCGACCCTCAGGATAGTGTGAACCAGTTGCAGGGATCAAGGTGGGCCATTCACTTGATTGTAGATTAGTAGTTCCTGGAGAGTGGTAACTCACTGACTGGCTGTATGATGGCCTGCTACTGAAGGATGGTGACCGCATTTGCTGCGAGGGTGTGTAGACGCTGTAGTCATTGGTCGAAGGAGAAGTTGGACTTTGGTAGTGTTGGTAGTTCCCACGATTTTGTTCTCGGTTGCCATAGGGTGTGTAGTTTCTGTACAGTGATTGGAGAATGAATTTGGCAAATACACCAATTCCACGCCTGTTTACATGAACCATATCATGGTAGAGGTGGGCATTTGGGTCACCATTGGATTTCAGGTAGCCCACACTGCTGTCAAGGACCTGTGTGTTTTCACTCTGACACACTAGCCTGATCAGACTATTAGCCTTAACCACTGAGTCATACAGCTTCCCTCTGGCTCGAGGAGGTATAATCAGCGATACTGTGACTGTGGCTTTCGGAAATTTTGCTCTGGCCGTGCGCACAATTTTCACTATGTCAGATGAGCAGATATTGTACGGAGACTGCTTGCAGGAATTGATACCTACATGGAGAATGACATTATTGATGTTAAGATCGACCCGTGCTTTGGAAATGTGGTTGTCAAGGGTGGTGAATGAAGCCCCAGGAAGAGACAGGACCGAACAAACTTCGTTATCACGCGAGAGACGTTTATGGTCCAGTAGACGTGTGAGCGAGTCGCCGAGTATCAGTACAGTAGTATTGCCTGGGTAGGATATTGAATTTATGTTGTTGGAGACCTGTTGTGTGTCCGACTTGCCGTCTATCACAACTCGTATTTGTTGTGGCTTCGTAGACACATCTGGGCTGGGTGAAGCTTGCCTAACTTGAGATTGATCAACAATGTTACGGACCTCTGTATTGATTTCACTGTAGTGTTGAGTAGCAGAGTGACTGCCACTATGATTTGAAGTTAATGTTGAAGTTTCCAGTTCATCAGCTAATACATTGAAGCGGTTCTGAGATCCATGTATTGTCGCTAAGTCGACCTGGGCCAGACTAGTGTTTTCTCCTAGTACTGAATGGGTTCCAGTTGGGCTGGAATTGTGGGCCATGGATTCTACTTGTGCGCTGAGCAAGGCAATGGTCTCAGATTGTGATCTGCAGATAGAGTCGAGAGATTTACATTGTGCCTCGAGAGTTGTAACTCTGTTAATCAGGTCTTGATTTGTTGCTTTGTGCTTCTGTAGGTTAGACTGTATACTGCGGTCAGCTTTACTGATTACTTCTGATAGACTGTTCAATTTGTCGGCTTGGGTTGATAGTTTGTCATTAATGTTCGTGATTTCCACCCGAAATGTATTGGCAGACTGAACCTTGTGATTCCTGAATTCTTCAGCCACTGAGGTAAAGTCTAGGAAAAATTCACTCATACGTGTTTCAAGTCTGATGAACGCCTCTTCAAAATGGTTTGCTGCACTCGAACTGACGTCAGTTGTTTCAGTAGATTGTGTGTTTTGTGAAGGGGTAGAAGGAGGTGTTCCAGTGCAGTCAGCAGATGTCAGAGTATCCTGATGTGCAGGGACAGGTGAAGAACTTTCATGTGAGACATTATTGGTTTCAACTACGGTACCACTAATTTCCGGGACAGGTGGTGGATTATCATGAGGGACAGTCCCAACTATAGCAGTGTTATCATGTACCTGGGCAGTTTCACTATTGTGGGAGGCAGACTCCTCCACTGAAGTGTTGCTTGTCGAGAGGTCACCATTCAAACTACTAGTACAAGCGAATAGGCTTGGGTGCTTGGTGTGCTCTATTACCTCAACCGCAGTATTTTCTCCGGAACTACAAGTAGAACCGACATGTTTATTCACTATGACTGGTGGGAGAGATAACATCTCAGTGTCAGCAAATGCCTCAGTTGCTTGATCTGTATTGCTTTCAAGAATTTTGTCAGCTTTACTTACGATTTGTTGCAGTTCGGTAAATTCTTGTGATAACCAGGGTTGAGACAATGTGCCCTGAACAAGAAGACAGCCTGTCGAATAGAACAGGGTCATGGTAACCAGCTTAGAGTTGGCATAGCTCACTTGGATGATAGTTTTGTGAAGCTGTGGGTGTGGCAACATGTAGGAAAATGTTCTGTTGTCATCGTCAACATTGATCACGTTATGAGATTTGTCTGTATCGGACCACTCCACATGTGCCAACGGAAGCGTACGCAGATGTTCGTTATACCTGCGCATGAGAACCTTGCGCCAGGTTAGAATTGTCTTTTTTCCACATTTAATTGGTATTTGGTTTGGATCTTTAGAGGCGGACACCTTACCCCTGGCAGTGTTAATGTTTTCGGCGCCATTTTCCACACACAAAGATGTTGACGGGGTGCCAGTTTCCGACATCGTGCCGGTTGACGAACTATTTTGAGTCAACTGGCATTCTCACAATTTCTCAAGTAAACATCAGAGGTTGTCACTCAGCTTCTACGACAGGTAGCAACGTTCATCTCCTCACATATTGACGAGGAAACAGTAAAACAGGAAATAATTCAACGAGAGCGCCAATTTCACGTACACCATCATCAGGGTGCATTCCACACCCCAAGATCAACGATACCTCCCCCGACTCCATAGGACCACTAGGGGCCCAAATAGACCCCAAAATGTCTATTTCCATGCCCTTTTCCCACAATTCCCTGCCTGCGCATGCGCAGAATGTTGACAACGGCCGAGACACTAGTCCAGGTGGATGCTCCTTTACGAATGCTTCACATTGATACCTCATACGACTCCATAGGACCACTAGTGACCCACCCAAACTCCAAAACGTCTATTTCCATACCCTTTTCCCACAATTCCCTGTTTGCGCATGCGCAGAGTGTTGACATCGCCCGAGCCACTAGTCCAGGCAAATGCCTCCTCACATAGGCTTCACAGTGATACCTCATACGACTCTATCGGCTAATTAGGGGCTCCCCTAGATCCCAAAACGTCTATTTCCATACCCTTGGCCTACCGCGCATGCGCAGAATGACGCTATTTCAACCCCGCACCCAGCCCATCAGATGTCCCTTCACGAATGCTTCACATTGATACCTCATACGACCCAATCGGACCATGCAGCGTATTTGAATTCTGGGGACTACTTTTTCTCCGCGGAAGCTTTTTTCCGCGACCACATCACCGCCAGATATGACCGCATCACCGCGGAGGGATTCGCGGTGAAAGGTCATGTGACCAGAAGTGCCGGAACTATAGCGGCCTTGACGGCCTCAGAGGTCAAAAGCCGTGCATGGCCGCTCCCTATACTATAACATGGAAACAGCGCCCCCTGTCGGATGCAAGAGTTACCTCCCCCGGCAAAATGTGACATTAAATGCGGAGACCCTACTACTCACACTAGTCAATATTTAAGGCCCAAAGAGGGATGAACCAATTTTTTTCGATCAGATCACACAAAACATAGATGATTTCAATACTGAAATTGTCTTCATATGCGGAGATTTTAATCTAGTCCAGAACCCCGAATTAGACACACATAATTATTATTATTATAATTGAGATAAATGAAGAAATCGGACTCACTGATCCCTTCAGAAATATCAACCCCTCACTTAAGCGCTACACATGGCGAAGGAAAACCCTTCGGATCGGTTTTTGAAAGCGCCTGCATATAGTCATATTCTTAAGAGAACAGATACAGGTCAGCCAACAAGGGTGCACAAAAGCTCTTGTGCGATCAAGGGTCAAGTGGATGGTTGAAGGGGAAAAACCCACTAGTTACTTCTGTCTAGTTGAATCGCGAAACCACGTCAACAAAACGATTCCAAAACTCAAGACTAAAAATGGGAATATTATTACAGACCAGTCGGAAATATTATTAGAGGCAAAACTTTTCTACTCCTGTAGAATTACAGGAACCGGCCGAAAATCTAAAAAAAACTAATACTCCCAACAACAAAGGTGGCTGTTCTTGATACAGACCAATCAAATAAATTAGAGGGCGCTCTGACTCTCAAAGAAGCCACAAAATTTCTGAAAAAAAAAAAAAAATGAAAAACAACCGCAGCCCTGGATCCGATGGGTTTTCTGTAGAATTTTAAAAAAAATTCTGGGATGAACTGGGCGATTTTGTGGTAAGATCTCTAAATTATGGCTACCAAACGGATATGTTATCTGTGATGCAAAGACAGGGAATAATAACATGTTTACCAAAACCAGATAAATTAAAACAACTCATGGAAAATTGGAGACCTATAACTTTACTCAACGTAACATACAAATTGGCTCACGGGTGTATTGCCGAAAGGATAAAGCTGGTGTTAAATACCCTAATTTCAGAAACCCAATCCGGATTCATGAACGGACGATATATAGGGGACAATATACGGCTGATCTATGATTTGATGCAATACACCGAACAAAAAAATATTCCCGGTCTGCTTGTTTTAGTTGATTTCGAAAAGGCATTTGATTCTGTCTCTTGGCCATTTATACATGAAGTATTAAGTTACTTCAACTTTGGTGGCTCAATAAAACAATGGATGAGAGTATTTTATGGAAACATATCTGCAGCCGTGACACAAAATAGATTCCTCTGTCAATTTTTTGAGGCCTCAAGAGGATGTAGACAGGGGGATCCGCTGTCTCCTTATCTTTTTATTTTATGTGCTGAAATCCTTTCCATATTAGTTCGTCAAGACCCGGACATAAAAGCTATAAAAATAGATGGTACCGAATATAAAATCAACCAGTACGCAGATGACACGACATTCATGTTAGATGGATCTGCAAATTCTGTAGAAGCTACGCTTCGTCTCCCTGACAAATTTGCAAAAATTTCAGGACTAAAAGTTAACGTGACCAAAACAAAAGCTGTATGGATTGGTAGCAACAAATTTAGTAAACAAGTTTTTCATCATAGATAACTAGAATGGGGTTCCGAAAAGTTCACTTTACTTGGCATAATCTTCTCAAGTAATCCGCATGAAATGATAGTAGTAAGGAGACGGCATATCCGGCCTTATTTTGCCGGAGGAGATAACTCTTGCATCCACCAGGGGGCGCTGTTTCCAGGTTAAATGTATAGGGGACGCCACAACGCCTTTCACCTCTGTGGCGTCTGTGGCGCCAGGTGGCGCCACCAGCTCAAGGTCACGTGGAGGTCAAAAGTAGTTCCGGCAACCTGTAACCTTTGTATTCCTCCGCGGACAGAAAGTAGTCTCAGTGGGGTTTTCCCACAATGTCGTGGGTGATCAAATTCTCCGGCAATCTCCGGCAATCTTCAGGGGCGAGAGGGGTCCCTAGTGTACCGATTGGGTTGTATGAGGTATCAATGTGAAGCATTCGTGAAGAGGCATCTGATGGGGTGGGTGTGGGGCTAAAATATCGTCATTCTGCGCATGCGCGGTAGACCAAGGGTATGGAAATAGACGTTTTGGGGTCTAGGGGAGCCCCTAGTGATCCGATGGAGTCGAGTGAAGTATCAATGTGAAGCCTATGTGAAGGCGCATCCCACTGGGTGGGTGTGGGGTTGGAATATGGTCATTCTGCGCATGCGCGGTAGACCAAGGGTAAGAAAATAGACGTTTTGGGATCTAGGTGAGCCACTAGTGGGTTTTTTTTGGAGTCGTATGAGGTATCCATGTGAAGCCTATGTGAGGGGGCATCCCACTGGGTGGATGTGGGGTCGGAATATCGTCATTCTGTGCATGCGCAATAGACAAAGGGTATGAAAATAGACGTTTTGGGATGTAGGTGAGCCCCTAATGAGCCGATGGAGTTGAGTGAGGTATCCATGTGAAGCCTATGTGAGGGGGCATCCGATTGGACTAGGATCTCGGCCGTTGTCCACATTCTGGGCATGCGCAGACAGGGAATTCTGGGAAAAGGGTGTGGACATAGACGTGTTAGGGTTTAGGTGAGCCCCTAATGATCCTATGGTGTCGTATGAGGTATCAGTGTGAAGCTGTCGTGAGGAAGCATCCGGCTGGGCTAGTGTGTCGTTCGTTATCAATAGTCTGCGCATGCGCAGTCTGGCCGTAGTATAGAAATAGACGTGTTGGGGTTTAGGTGGGCCCCTATTGGGCCGATGGGATCGAGTGAGGTATCCATGTGAAGCAGTCGTGAGGGAGTATCCGACGGGCTGGGTGTGACGTGGAACTGACGTCATTCTGCGTATGCGCAGTAGAGAAAGTGTATGGAAATAGACATTTTGGCGCCGACAGGGGTCACTATCGGTCTGATGGAGTCGTTAGTCCCATACTGGTTATATGGGGGTATAGGTTCAGCCTGGAAAATTCACACACATTCATTGTGATATGGGTTGTTTGGTCTTGTTTTTCACGTCTCGTCATTTAGAACATGATGGGAAGGGTCCCGGAGCGAAACGGTGGAATTTTTGGAAAAAGCTCACCGAGGCCTGGGTAGGCCCATAGGCTGGCTATGGGGTATAGGTCCAACCTGGGAAATTCACACACGTTCATTGTGATATGGGTTGTTTGGTCTTGTTTTTCACGTCTCGTCATTTAGAACACGATGGGAAGGGTTTCGAAGCGAAACGGTGACATTTTTGGAAAAAGTTCACCGAGGCCTGGGTAGGCCCATAGGCCTATACTGCATGGCTATGGAGGTATAGGTCCATACAGGGTGAACGTTTTGGGGTCTAGGTGAGCCCCTTATGATCCTATGGTGTCGTATGAGGTCTTATTTTGAAGCTCCCGTGGAGTTTGTAATGTATCGACTAATGGTTCGTCCGTGTGTAATAGTCTGCGCATGCGCAGTCTGGCCGTAGTATAGAAAGCAGGCATGTTGGGATGTATGTGGGGGATGTGTCTGGAGTAGAGATGGACCACTATGGGTCCAAATGGGTTGTGGGAGGTGTCAAAGTGAAGCTTGTGTGGGGTAGAGTCAGAATGGCGTGTTTTTAAGTGCAAGTCGCGTCAATCTGCGCATGCGCAGTTGGGTGTAGTAAGTAAAGTGGCCATTTTGGGGGTGCGTGGAGGTGTGTTTGGGGTAGAGAGGGACCATCCTTGGTCCGATTGTGTCGTGGGAGGTGTTATCTTGTAGCTCTCGGGGTGTACATCCCGATTTGGGGGATGTTCACGTCATCTGTGACGTCATCGGTGACGTCATCAGTAAGAGTAGTAGTGAAAGTGGGCATTTTGGGGCAGTGAAGGAAGGTATTTGGTGTAGAGATGGACCATCCATATCTGTCACACATTATACCACATCTTTGTTGTGTTATACCACATCTGTCCTGCATTATACCATATATGTCCTGTATTATACCATACCTGTCCTATGTTATACAATATCTGTCTTGTATTATACCAAATCTGTCCTGTATTGTACCATATTTGTTCTCTATTATACCATATATGTCCTGTATTATACCAAATCTGCCCTGTATGATACAGTATCTGTCCTGTATTATACCAAATCTGTGCTGTATTATACCAAATCTGTGCTGTATTATACAATATCTGTCCTGTGTTATACCATATCTGTGCTGTATTATACAATATCTGTCCTGTATTATACAATATCTGTCCAGTATTCTGCAATATATGTTCTGTATTATACCAAATCTGTCCTGTATTATACAGTATCTGTCCTGTATTGTACCATATATGTCCTGTATTATACCATATCTGCTCAGTATTATACAATATTTCTCCTCTATTATACCATATCTGTGCTGCATTATACCATATCTGTCCTGTATTGTACCATATGTCCTGTATTATACCAAGTCTGTGCTGTATTATACAATATTTGCCCTCTATTATACCATATCTGTGCTGTATTATACCATATCTGTCCTGAATTATACCATATCTGTGCTGTATTATGCAATATCTGTCCTGTGTTATACCATATCTGTCCTGTATTATACCAAATCTGTCCTGTTTTGTACCATATTTGTCCTGTATTATACAATATATGTTCTGTATTATACCAAATCTGTGCTGTATTATACAGTATCTGTCCTGTATACCAATATATTATGCAAAATAGTTCGTCCTGTATTATAAATATAGTAGTATGTCCTGTATTATACCAAATCTGTGCTGTATTATACCATATCTGTCCTGTATTGTACCATATATGTCCTGTATTATACAATATATGCTCTGTATTATACAATCGGATAGCCGTTGTCGTGAATAACAACAAGTTCAGCAATGTTCATACAGTTTATTATCCCCAATGTTACATCATACCCAGGCTGGGGGAGCCGCCCTGGGTATGTTTAGTATGTTCACAACAAAACAAATTGAAATATCAAACACCATGTTTTATTATTTAACGCACCGTCACATTAGGTACAAGTGTTTACTGAGCTCAAGTCAAGGATCAGCATGTAGACATATAAAGTGTGTACGGCATGTTATGGTATTCATCAGTGCATGGGTGAAGCATTCAGCCGATGGGGTGGTCGGTCAGCTTGGTAACGAAAAACGTGACATTGGTCACCTTCTCCACTGTCCACTTGGTGTTGGGGCGTTGTTGTTGGGCCCATTCCAAGGGATCCACGGTGTCCAGATTCTCCAGCATCGTCTCTAGCGACACTCGGTTAATGATGGTAAACGGTTGGTCAAATACCTGGATGTTCCTGCTCGGATAAAAGTATCGGACTTGGACTGTCTCCTTATGCTGCAGCACATAACCAAACGCCAGATTCAATCTGAAGGCCGTAGTTTGGTCGTTGAAGATGGCTTCCACGTAGCTACGTAGACGGGCGAGGTCGGTCAGTCGGAAATTGTAGATATCTTGAATAGGGCGATGACGGTTGAAACATTGCCGTATCATGGACCAATAGCGCCGATAGATGTCACTCACTGGATGGGCGTCCTGTAACAGATCGCTAGGAATATTTATGGGCTCGTCCAGGAAATGTTAGATGTTGTCAGGCGTATGACTCGAAACCGTAACGGTGGGGTCCGGCTGGATATCCAGGCTCTTCTGAACTGTGGGTATAGGCGGGCTCTCCGTCATCGCATCACCAGTGGCGTTCGTCTCCCCGGGCTCATCTTCACTGGGTCTGACCTTCCGCGGCTCCTCTTCAATGGAAAGTTGTCGCCCAAACCGTAGAGACGGGGCATGAATCAAACACTGATGGCGTCTTAACTGACTGCGTCGTTTGAAGAGTTGACCACAATCCTTACAGTGTTCCGTCGCGCCCTCGTGGAATGAGCGTTCGTGGCGCAGTAAAGGATCCTTCCGATTAAATGACCGTGCGCAGGTTATACAAGTATACCGTGCATCGTTGTGGGTGGAGGCCTTGTGGCGGTGCAAGTCGTGCAGACGAGTAAACTGCTTCTGGCAAGTTGTGCAAGTGAACATCTTGGTGGTTGACAGAGTGTCTGATGAAACGGCCAGGCCGCTTCCCTTTTATAGCACGCTAGCTGGTGATCTATTTTTAGCACACTCAGTTCAACTATCCCCAAGTCGAGGGCCGAGCCGTGACATCTTCGGTAACCTCCGTGTCTCTTCGGGCACCTCCGTGACATCTTCGGTCACCTCCGTGTCTCTTCGGTCACCTCCGTAACTACCCGGCTGTTCCCGTGTAAACCCGGATGGATCTCCGTGTCTCTTCGGTGACCTCCGTGACATCTTCGGTCACCTCCGTGTCTCTTCGGTCACCTCCGTACCGTCAACGATCAGCATGTAGACATATAGAGTATGTACGGCATGTTATGGTATTCATCAGTGCATGAGTGACGCATTCAGCCGATGGGGGTGGTCGGTCAGCTTGGTAACGAAAAACGTGGCATTGGTCACCCTCTCTACGACCCATTGTGTGTTGGGGCGTTGTTGTTGGGCCCATTCCAAGGGATCCACGGTGTCCAGTTTCTCCAGCATCGCCTCTAGCGACGCCTGGTTAATGATGGTAAACGGTTGGTCACACTCCGGCTGAATGCGTCACTCATGCACTGGTGAATACCATAACATGCCGTACATACTCTATATGTCTACATGCTGATCGTTGACGGTACGGAGGTGACCGAAGAGACACGGAGGTGACCGAAGATGTCACGGAGGTCACCGAAGAGACACGGAGATCCATCCGGGTTTACACGGGAACAGCCGGGTAGTTACGGCGGTGACCGAAGATGTCACGGAGGTGCCCGAAGAGACACGGAGGTTACCGAAGATGTCACGGCTCGGCCCTCGATTTGGGGATAGTTGAACCTGCGCACGGTCATTTAATCGGAAGGATCCTTTACTGCGCCACGAACGCTCATTCCACGAGGGCGCGATGGAACACTGTAAGGATTGTGGTCAACTCTTCAAACGACGCAGTCAGTTAAGACGCCATCAGGGTTTGATTCATGCCCCGTCTCTACGGTTTGGGCGACAACTTTCCACTGAAGAGGAGCCGCGGAAGGTCAGACCCAATGAAGATGAGCCCGGGAAGACGAACGCCATTGGTGATGCGATGACGGAGAGCCCGCCTATACCCACAGTTCAGAAGAGTCTGGATATCCAGCCGGACCCCACCGTTACGGTTTCGAGTCATACGCCTGACAACATCGAACATTTTCTGGACGAGCCCATAAATGTTCCTAGCGATCTGTTACAGGATGCCCATCCAGTGAGTGACATCTATCGGCGCCATTGGTCCATGATACGGCAATGTTTCAACCGTCATCGCCCTATTCAAGATATCTACAATTTCCGACTGACCGACCTCGCCCGTCTACGTAGCTACGTGGAAGCCATCTTCAACGACCAAACTACGGCCTTCAGATTGAATCTGGCGTTTGGTTATGTGCTGCAGCATAAGGAGACAGTCCAAGTCCGATACTTTTACCCGAGCAGGAACATCCAGGTATTTGACCAACCGTTTACCATCATTAACCGAGTGTCGCTAGAGACGATGCTGGAGAAACTGGACACCGTGGATCCCTTGGAATGGGCCCAACAACAACGCCCCAACACCAAGTGGACAGTGGAGAAGGTGACCAATGTCACGTTTTTCGTTACCAAGCTGACCGACCACCCCATCGGCTGAATGCTTCACCCATGCACTGATGAATACCATAACATGCCGTACATACTCTATATGTCTACATGCTGATCGTTGACTTGAGCTCAGTAAACACCTGTACCTAATGTGACGGTGCGTTAAATAATAAAACATGGTGTTTGATATTTCAATTTGTTTTGCTGTGAACATACCAAACATGCCCAGGGCGGCTCCCCCAACCTGGGTATGATGTAACATTGGGGATAATAAACTGTATGAACATTGCTGAACTTGTTGTTATTCACGACAACGGCTATCCGATTGTATAATACAGAACATATATTGTATAATACAGGACATATATGGTACAATACAGGACAGATATGGTATAATACAGCACAGATTTGGTATAATACAGGACATATACTGTATAATACAGGACAGATTTGGTATAATACAGAACATATATTGCATAATACAGCACAGATTTGGTATAAGACAGGACAGATACTGTATAATACAGTACAGATATAGTATAATTCAGGACAGATATGGTATAATACAGCACAGATATGGTATAATAGAGGGCAAATATTGTATAATACAGCACAGATTTGGTATAATACAGAACATATATAGTATAATACAGGACAAATATGGTACAAAACAGGACAGATTTGGTATAATACAGGACAGATATGGTATAACACAGGACAGATATTGCATAATACAGCACAGATATAGTATAATTCAGGACAGATATGGTATAATACAGCACAGATATGGTATAATAGAGGGCAAATATTGTATAATACAGGACAGATTTGGTATAATACAGGACATATATGGTACAATACAGGACAGATATGGTATAATGCAGCACAGATATGGTATAATAGAGGAGAAATATTGTATAATACAGAGCAGATATGGTATAATACAGGACATATATGGTACAATACAGGACAGATACTGTATAATACAGGACAGATTTGGTATAATACAGAACATATATTGCAGAATACTGGACAGATATTGTATAATACAGGACAGATATTGTATAATACAGCACAGATATGGTATAACACAGGACAGATATTGTATAATACAGCACAGATTTGGTATAATACAGCACAGATTTGGTATAATACAGGACAGATACTGTATAATACAGGGCAGATTTGGTATAATACAGGACATATATGGTATAATAGAGAACAAATATGGTACAATACAGGACAGATTTGGTATAATACAGGACAGATATTGTATAACATAGGACAGGTATGGTATAATACAGGACATATATGGCATAATGCAAGACAGATGTGGTATAACACAACAAAGATGTGGTATAATGTGTGACAGATATGGATGGTCCATCTCTACACCAAATACCTTCCTTCACTGCCCCAAAATGCCCACTTTCACTACTACTCCTACTGATGACGTCACCGATGGCGTCGCAGATGACGTGAACATCCCTCAAATCGGGATGTACACCCCGAGAGCTACAAGATAACACCTCCCACGACACAATCGGACCAAGGATGGTCCCTCTCTACCCCAAACATACCTCCACGCATCCCCAAAATGGCCACTTTACTAACTACACCCAACTGCGCATGCGCAGATTGACGCGACTTGCACTTAAAACACGCCATTCTGACTCTACCCCACACAAACTTCACTTTGACACCTCCCACAACCCATTTGGAGCCATAGTGGTCCATCTCTACTCCAAACACACCCCCCACATACCTCCCAACATGCCTGCTTTCTATACTACGGCCAGACTGCGCATGCGCAGACTATTGCACACGGACGAACCATTAGTCGATACATTACAAACTCCACGGGAGCTTCAAAATAAGACCTCATACGACACCATAGGATCATAAGGGGCTCACCTAGACCCCAAAACGTTCACCCCGTATGGACCTATACCTCCATAGCCATGCAGTATAGGCCTATGGGCCTACCCAGGCCTCGGTGAACTTTTTCCAAAAATTTCACCGCTTCGCTCCGGGACCCCTCCCATCGTGTTCTAAATGACGAGACGTGAAAAACAAGACCAAACAACCCATATCACAATGAACGTGTGTGAATTTCCCAGGTTGGACCTATACCCCATAGCCAGCCTATGGGCCTACCCAGGCCTCGGTGAGCTTTTTCCAAAAAATTCACCGTTTCGCTCCGGAACCCTTCCCATCATGTTCTAAATGACGAGACGTGAAAAACAAGACCAAACAACCCATATCACAATGAACGTGTGTGAATTTTCCAGGTTGAACCTATACCCCCATATAGCCAGTATGGGACTAACGACTCCATCGGACCCATAGTGACCCCTGTCGGCGCCAAAATGTCTATTTCCATACACTTTCTCTACTGCGCATACCCAGAATGACGTCAGTTCCACGTCACACCCAGCCCGTCGGATACTCCCTCACGACTGCTTCACATGGATACCTCACTCGATCCCATCGGCCCAATAGGGGCCCACCTAAACCCCAACACGTCTATTTCTATACTACGGCCAGACTGCGCATGCGCAGACTATTGATAACGAACGACACATTAGCCCAGGCGGATGCTCCCTTACGACAGCTTCACACTGATACCTCATACGACACCATAGGATCATTAGGGGCTCACCTAAACCCTAACACGTCTATGTCCACACCCTTTTCCCAGAATTCCCTGTCTGCGCATGCGCAGAATGTGGACAACGGCCGAGATCCTAGTCCAATCGGATGCCCCCTCACATAGGCTTCACATGGATACCTCACTCAACTCCATCGGCTCATTAGGGGCTCACCTACATCCCAAAACGTCTATTTTCATACACTTTGTCTATTGCGCATGCGCAGAATGACGATATTCCGACCCCACATCCACCCAGTGGGATGCCCCCTCACATAGGCTTCACATGGATACCTCATACGACTCCATCGACCCACTAGTGGCTCACCTAGATCCCAAAACGTCTATTTTCTTACACTTGGTCTACCGCGCATGCGCAGAATGACCATATTCCAACCCCACACCCACCCAGTGGGATGCGCCTTCACATAGGCTTCACATTGATACTTCACTCGACTCCATCGGACCACTAGGGGCTCCCCTAGACCCCAAAAAGTCTATTTCCATACCCTTGGTCTACCGCGCATGCGCAGAATGACGATATTTCAGCCCCACACCCATCCCATCAGATGCCCCTTCACGAATGCTTCACATTGATACCTCATACAACCCAATCGGTACACTAGGGACCCCTCTCGCCCCTGAAGATTGCCGGAGATTGCCGGAGAATTTGATCACCCACGACATTGTGGGAAAACCCCACTGAGACTACTTTCTGTCCGCGGAGGAATACAAAGGTTACAGGTTGCCGGAACTACTTTTGACCTCCACGTGACCTTGAGCTGGTGGCGCCACCTGGCGCCACAGAGGTGAAAGGCGATGTGGCGTCCCCTATACCTTTAACCTGGAAACAGCGCCCCCTGGTGGATGCAAGAGTTATCTCCCCCGGCAAAATAAGGCCGGATATGCCGTCTCCTTACTACTAATGATATCATTGAATTACGAACCGAAATTGAAGGAAATAAGATGTACTCTAAAGCAATTGTCCCAAAGAATCTTAACCCCACTAGGACGAGTCACAGTCTGAAAACTTTGGTGATATCAAAGCTAAACTATTTACTTCTTACCATACCCAATCCATCTGATTTCATGCTAGATGAAATGAACAAATGATTCTATCGATTTATCTGGCAGTCCCCAGTTGACAAAATAAAAAGAGACCAAATAATACAAAGCTACGTGAACGGTGGACTAAAAATGATAGACATTCATAGTTTTATGCATGCATTGAAATCATCATGGATTCGAAAACTATATTCTGGGCTGTACTGTTGGAAATCTCTGTTGAACCTGTCTCTTCGTGAAATTCTGTGTCTTGGGGATTTTGGAAATTATTTTACACAAACATTATGAATGTAAAAATGTTTTTTGGAGAGATGTGTTGTGTGCGTGGAATAAAGTTGTACTCCATAACAAACCAAAATATATTAACGAACTAATCAATGTCAGTATTTGGAAAAATGACAACATTAACGTGAACAACAAACCTGTTTTTATTCGGCAATGGTATGAAGCTGGCATTAAATTTGTAAAGGACTTGATAAACCCGAAAGACCCAAATATGTCTTATTATTCCATGAAAGAGTTCAGTGAAACCTACAGAATCTTGAATATTTTGGCATAATCTCGGCAACTGAATCCATGAAATGAAAACTCAAAGTCGACAAAAAAACTATTACCATAGTACGACAAGATATTCCATTCCACCTACGCATTCTCACAAAATCGAAAAAAGGTAGTAAAGCTATTTGAAACTAATTAACCTTCAAGACGATGATTCTTGTTCATTTTGTGATCAAGAATCGAAAACGATAGAACATATACTATGGAACTGTGATGTAGTCCGCACCCTCTGGAAAGACATCGAGACATTGTTGTGTAATATAACCCAGTTACCAATTTTTTTCACGACAACAAACGTTTACTTTGACGAAACAACAAAAACCTACTTTCCTAAAATACTCAAGCTTGTAATTTTGGTCACGAAGCAATACATTTAAAAATCCAAGTTCAAAAATCGATCACTGTCAATGTACAAAGGTACTCGATCGAAAAATTTATCTCATTAAAACAGTCACGTCTTGATAAATTCAATAAAACCTGGGAACCATGGCTCGGTGCTGCATCCGGCGATTGAGTACACGCACACATGCAAAATATATTTTTCTTTATTATATGTACATGTATAGGAGTACTAAAAGTTTATTTGGTTAGAGTTTAATCTCATGTATAGAGAGAGAAATATGTGTTTCGCCATTTCAATATAGATGTGAACGGCTAGGGTCGATATGAAAATCATGTTCCACTGTATTGGGATGGCGAAACAATCTATGTACATGTAGATCTAAATGCTTAACGAGTTGCAGAATCATGTATGAAATATAGTGTGTCTGTGGGAGCGAATGTCGGAAGTTCAATATATTCTAAAACGCCATGTTATCCACCAAACGGTGAGATGTAAATATTTCATTTGGTAATAAAAATATCATAACAAAAAGAAAATAGTATCGGTGTTCAAGAAAACTGATCGTTGATATATTAATGTCAGGAGCCATAAAGCATTCTTTAGCTCTACTACAATACAAGATATATCATTCATGGGATGTTTCTTTGTTGACAGAGTTGCTTGAATTGCTCATTAAAAATATCTATTTGAAATTTAGCAACACAATATATATCAACAGCATATAGGTATTCCGATGTGCATTAATTATGCACCCCTGTTGGCTGACCTATATCTGTTCTCTTATGAATATGACTATATACAGGCGCTTTCAAAAACCGATCCATTCAAAGCTCGTTCCTTCTCATTCACCAATTCGCTATATAGACGATCTTCTCGCTGTGGATTATCGCTATATAAATGGCGCAGTGAAGGATATATATCCACCTTCACCGGATTTGAAGGAAACTTCAGATAGCCTTACAGGCACATCATATTTAGACCTATATCTCTATAAAAATGAAGCCGGTCTTCCCTATTGTCGACTTTATGACAAAAAATATGATAACAGTTTCGACATCGTAAAGTATCCCTTTCTGGGCAGTAATATTCCAGTGGGACCTGCATATGGCGCACACATCTCTCGTCTAGTAGCATTTGCTAGATTCTGTGTTAAATGTGATGGTTTTAATCAACGCCACAAAGCATTGTTGCAGATACGAACGTAGCGTTTCGTAACTTGTGTCTAATTCCGCTTAACTCGGAGCTAGAGGCCGTATGAACCCATGTAGTTCAAGATCCTCATGGTGCTCATATGAACAGTCACAATCAAAACGTGACTGAGATACATCATTCTCTAGATGACGACTTTACAATGAATATTTTGGATTGAGAATACTGATCAGCGATACGGATTTGATATTTTTGGAACATCATGATGTCTTGCCGGCATCATTGAAAACTGTTGATTGCTTCTCTCTTGCAGGAAACTAGCCTATGTTTATGTATGCTACGATTATCTTTTTGAATTTGGTGCCAATATTGTTATATGGAATAGGTCCTTGGATTATGGACGCGGATATTCTTGTATGAACGAGAGCTGAATTATGAATGACGGAGCAGACGTTTGTAATTAGTAATCCAACACATTAAAACATACACACATCAAAACTTATGCAACAAACCGATTACTCTCAAATAAACCAAGACACAGTCCTCCCCCACCCGACTAAAAACATCTTCCAAAGTAGTCACTCGATAAAGAGAATCTCTTACAATCTTAAAATGTATACAGTCGAAAAGAATATGTGAGATCACTCTGAGATCTTCGTGGGACCTTGCGACTGGCTCTTTTTTTAATAAATGTTTGTGAGTTAATCTTGTATGGCCGATTCTTCATCGCCTGATCATGGCTTGATCGAAACGTTTCTGGCTGTTCAGATGAGTATAGCCTACAGGTTTTTTTTAACTCATGAAGTTTGTTATTATTCACTGCATCCCATAAAGATTGAAACAGCCCTCTCACCTAAGTACAGATAGAGGGTCTGAAATCGCTATATTGGATTCCTACAGGATCATCTAGGGCTCCCGTAGCCATTCTCGCAGCCCCAGTATTACCTTTGATGCCAACGTGACCGGGCAAACAACAAAACAAAATATCAATCTGTCGATCAAATCTAGTCATGTAATTGTAGAATCTTCCACTTTTAATCGCTTGAAGGCATGACAGTGAATCTGAGAATATGTCATATTTGTTTTGCTTTTAGTGGACCCAATACCTTCCAAAGCCAACAATATATCTTTTGCTTCTGCAGTGGATATCGAACTTTTACCTGGTAGACGACAGGTTTTAGTTTTGGAACTAAAGATAGTAGCACATGCTACTCTCTCACCATCTTCAGAACCATCTGTATAAATAGCCTTATGTGATCTGTATTTTTGTCCCAGCAGACCAAATTCTTGTGTATACAAGAGCTGGCTCGTGTTTGCCTTTTCATATTTCGTTAGTGTAATATCTACTGCTGGTTTAGCTAACTGCCATGGTGGAATTGGTAAGAGCTTGTTATGGGAAATTTGACTACGCTTAATACCAGCTGCTACAATGTGTGACTGCATTTGTAACATCCATGTGCCATTTCGAATACGTCGTAATGCCTTCTGGGTTGACAAATGCGCCGTCGAAGTTTCAACATCTTAGGCAGCAATGTCTGGATGACCAACGCTTCGAAAGGGTTATTCTGTACTAAGATGACATTATAGTCTACTCCACAAGCTAGCAGGATCATCTTCAGCACATCTGATTCTTCTTCCAAGATTGAGACTGCACAACTTGCGGCTTAAGCGAAGCAAGTGCAAATTCTTTAGGAGCGAAGTTCAATTTCTAGGGCAAGTGATGTCTCTGGGCGGGATTGCAACCGATTCACACAAAGTAACAACAGCGAAGAACTGACGAAGACCTACCACATACTTTTCTACGATTAGCAGGTTATTACAGACGATTCTCTCAACATGCCACACCGTTGCATTCCCTTGTTGCCAGCACTCAGAAAGGGACGATCCTTTGGTGGCCGAAACATAAAAGTGCTCGTAAGCTGCCCAAGAATGCACTTATCTCCACGCCAGTCCTCGGTTTGCGGATTTACAAAACCACTCATCCTTGAGACTGGTGCTAGTATGACTGGACTGGGTGCTGTTCTCTCGCAGATGCAGAACAAGGGTGATCACATTTGCTAGTACGGGGTTGCGCCCATTGACAAAATAGCAACAACTATAATTTCATGCGTCTAGAGCTGCAGGCCCTCAAATGGGCAGTGATGGAAAAATTCAAGGGTTAATTGATGGGCCAGATCCCCATCATTTACACTGACAACAATCACCTTAGTCACCTGACCACTACAAAACTAGGTGTTGGGCATTGCAACGGGAGGCTTCCCGCTTGAAGCATAGGCTATGGACTTTACTGGATTAGAAAAGAGCTCCGATTGTTGTGAAAATGTATTGGCACTTACCGATATATTTACAAAGTTCACACATGCTGTGCCAACACGTGACCAAACAGCTTTTATAAGAAAAATAATAATAAAAAAGTATTTATAGAGGGTATAAAACGTGGTTAGCTATAATAGCTAATCTAATCAGGTGGGGCCCTCAAAAAATTCTTTTACAGTGGTAAACGTACTAGTGAAGGAATGGTTCACTCGTTTGGGTGTTCCACGCAGATTCCACTCCGGGCAAGGACGAAACGTTGGAAGTCAGGTAACCGAGCAGATATGTGAGCCATATGCCGTCCGCAAATCCCGTACCACGCCCTACCATCCTGCTGAAAATGGACAGTGTGAACGTTACAACAGACCTATATATGACTTACTCCGAACTCTTACTCCTAAACTGAAAAAAACGTCGATGGCTATATCACCTGCTTGAACTTGTTTACGTGTACAATGCAACGACATACTCAACAACTGAGTTATCGCCTTACTACCTGATGTTCCTGAGGAATCCCAAGCTGCCGATCCCTCCTTGAGTACAATATTAATGATAAGTCAGATGATGGGTTTTGTGGCTGGTGAGAGCAGCATCAGAAGGGCCTGCGATCTGCTTGGGTCAAAACTGGAAAGCGCAATGGCACTCGAGCAAAACGCCAGATGCAGGGCACCTCAAAGAAGAGCAGTGCTGAAAACCTTCGAATCGGACAAAGGTTTCTTTATCGGTATCGCACGGAGGGAGGGCGCAATAAAATCAAGGACAAGTTAAGATCTCAAGTGTATCAAACCGCTCACTGTGGCGGACGGATTATAACCATCGAACCCGCGGACGGTTCAGATACATAACGGAACTCAAATAGAGAAGGTAACACTGATTGTGGTATGGTAGATGAATTTTTGAAGAGTGTTCCACATGCTGATGATCGGGAAATGCCTACTCTTGAGATGGACTCGGCAAGCAGCAGTGACGCAGAGGAGGAGCCAGTGATAAGAACCTCTAGGGTCACAGCAGGGAGGTATCCGAACCCCGATAAGGAACCACGTTATCCCCTCCGTTATGAGATGACGCATCGGGGTCTTCTTCTTGGTGAAGTATCAAGCATGTCACAGATGTGTCACATCATTGTTGTCGCTCTTTGTGAATCGGCATAATAAAGGAAGGACTTTAATTCACAATATGGATAGTTTGTGGAATTATTTTGGAACTCGAGCTTCATATTCCCTCTGATGTCGATGTCGGATGTTGTACTGATAGACGATGACGCTACTGTTAAATGTTGCGTTTTTTCATAGATGATAAGATGCCGTCACTGGTAGCAGTACTGCTGTATAATTGACCAACATTAATATCGAGGATATCAAGGCTTTAACTTACAATATGGATGGTTTGTCGAATTTTTTAACTCGGGCGACAAAATCAACAACAGATATGTCGTCGATGTCGCCTGTGGTATTCATAGACGAGTTAATGTCAACTGTTACGTTCACAGATGATAAGCTGTCGTCACTGGTAACAGTACTGCTGTATCCACCAACACTGATGTCGTC
This sequence comes from Hanleya hanleyi, assembly GCA_036873755.1. Taxonomy (NCBI): domain Eukaryota; kingdom Metazoa; phylum Mollusca; class Polyplacophora; order Lepidopleurida; family Hanleyidae; genus Hanleya; species Hanleya hanleyi. Next base: position 22,285 of record JAVTVY010049443.1, read on the forward strand.
ACTGGACTGCTGTATTCACCAACACTGATGTCGTCACTGGTAACAGTACAGCTGTATTCACTAACACTGATGCCCTCACTAGTAAGAGTGCTGCTGTATTCAGCAACACTGAATCCGTCGATGTCGTCTGTTGCATTCATAGATGATGTGGTTAATGCCAGCTCCTACGTTCATAGATGTAAAGATGCCGTCACTGGCAGCAGTACTGCTGTATTCACCAACACTGATGTCGTCACTGGTAACAGTACTGCTGTATTCACCAACACTGATGTCCTCACTGGTAACAGTACAGCTGTATTCACTAACACTGATGCCCTCACTAGTAAGAATGCTGCTGTATTCAGCAACACTGAATCCGTCGATGTCGTCTGTTGCATTCATAGATGATGTGGTTAATGCCAACTCTTACGTTCATAGATGTACAGATGCCGTCACTGGCAGCAGTACTGCTGTATTCACCAACACTGAATCCGTCGATGTCGTCTGTTGCATTCATAGATGATGTGGTTAATGCCAACTCTTACGTTCATAGATGTACAGATGCCGTCACTGGCAGCAGTACTGCTGTATTCACCAACACTGATGTCGTCGATGTCGTCTGTTGCATTCATAGACAATGAGGTTAATGCCAACTGTTAAGTTTACATATGATAAGATAGCAGTAGCAGTACTACTGTATAAACCAATGCGGATCTTCGAGAGGCCACCTGCTGTGCCCATAGATGGGGATATGGTCAATGTCAACATGCATGAACACATGTAACAATAATGACACCAATGTTGTTGTGTTCATATATGATAGTGTCGCCACGGTCACATGTTATCTTTACAGAGTATGATGTCGCCACGGTTAACAAGTTGTGTTCATAGTCAATGACAACTACAGTCTTAATAGATGGACATTTCGACAATGTTATCATCTATGAGCACATTCTTCAATAATTATCTCGTCAATGTTGTATGATGTGTTCATAGATGATTGCGTCGCCAGGGATATATGTCATTGACAACTGCAGTGTTAATGGGTGGTGATATCGTCGATATTAACTGCTGTCTTCATATAAAACGATGTTATCCCACTTCAGACAAAATCGTCCAATGAAAAACGAGCGATTACGGTCACAGGTTCGACCGATATTTTCCCATCCACCGCAGTCGATAGTAATTCGTGGTGAGTAACTATGTTTTCTCCCTTTACAGTACATTGTACATCCTGTCGCAAAGCACTCGCGTCCATCACTCGTCGCGCTTCATTTTGAGGTTTAAAACAAGTTTACTTGTAATAAAAGTGAGCTTGAGCAGCTATATTTCCAAATTTGATAGCATTCAATTTGTGAAAATCTATTTCGTCGTGATCAGCGCTTTTGGACGACATGAATATTACAAATGTGTGACTTCACATGCAGTTTTTGTTTCGTGAACAAAAACTACATAAGGCCTAAGTTGTTCACAAGTTATTCTTTCACTCCGAATTCTTCCCAGGTCATTCAGATGTTCAGATGGGGTCTTCAGCGGGATAAATTCGTCACACGGTTTATCAGTGACTCAATACAGACACCTCGCCCAATATAAATTTTACTGACATATATTCATATATTTCTGTATTGGGTTACTGAAACGTGTACCCAATTTCTATTACTAATGGTAACTATTGTCGGAGGGTGTGGTTTGGTTGAAAATGAGTAGTAGCGTAAGAGCAAATAGACGTAATGGCGCTTCACTGCGCATGCGCAGAACCTTTTGTGACGTCACAGCCGCATAATTGAGGAGGAAATGAGGAGGTGACAGCCAATCAGAAGCGAGTATTCTTGTGGTGGGATGGTGGATGGTGGGTTTAAGATGGCGGCTGTGGTGGGATGGTGGATGGTGGGTTTAAGATGGCGGCTGTGGTGGGATGGTGGATGGTGGGTTTAAGATGGCGGCTGTGGTGGGATGGTGGATGGTGGGTTTAAGATGGCGGCTGTGGTGGGATGGTGGATGGTGGGTTTAAGATGGCGGCTGTGGTGGGATGGTGGATGGTGGATGGTGGGTTTAAGATGGCGGCTGTGGTGGGATGGTGGATGGTGGGTTTAAGATGGCGGCTGTGGTGGGATGGTGGATGGTGGGTTTAAGATGGCGGCGAGGTGGTGGTGGGTGGTGATTCGGCATCGAGTGAGAGATCAAGGCATGTCCTGACTTGTTCTGGGTTGTACAGTTCTGCCATGCGGAGGATGGGTACTAGTATTTCGCTGACGTCCTAGTAATAAACATAATCTATAGGTGTTGTACCATATTA